>WURV02139313.1:0-18929 GCA_011762755.2 Epimenia babai
TAGTAATTTATCTGCAGCCTTCTATGCATTGTGTTTATTCAACCCGGTGATAGTCAGACAGGTATATTACACAGTACATATACATATACACATATACCCATTGCTGACCCTTGATGCGTTAGACAATTTTCTGTTTATTAGATATCGTAACCGGGTGTTTTTTTTACAGATTTATTTACTATGGAAGAAGTCTTGGCAAGTTTTGCGAGCTTACAAGCAAGTGACTGTTGAAATGGTGTGTACCATAATTATATGCAATGTTTCAATGATTAGGCTGTTTCTTTCAGCTTAGCAGGTATAAGCGCTTCCTCGTGTCATTGACGATTGGGCTTAAAGCATTCGTTTATACAATATTTCAGCAAATTTTTGAATTTCTTTTTGAATGATGCCTTTCTGTGAGCAATGGCCACTAAATTTCCTGATACACTGGCACTAACATTACCTGACACATTGGCACTGAATTTCCTGATACACTGGCACTAACATTACCTGACACATTGGCCCTAAATTACCTGATACACTGGCACTAACATTACTTGACTCATTGGCCCTAAATTTCCTGATACACTGGCACTAACATTACTCGACACATTGGCACTAAATTTCCTGATACACTGGCAGTAACATTACCTGACATATTGGCACTAAATTACCTGATACACTGGCACTAACATTACCTGACACATTGGCACTAAATTACCTGATACACTGGCACTAACATTACTTGACTCATTGGCACTAAATTACCTGATACACTGGCACTAACATTACCTGACGCACTGGCACTAAATTATCTGACACATTGGCAATTGTATTTTTATATTTGGGAAGGGCAGGGGTTATATTCCTGAAAACAAACCTGGATCCATATCTCGAAAATTTAATTACTGGTCCTTTTATTTTGTGATACATTCCCTGATATATTCCGTGATACATTTCATGATACATTGCCTAATATATTTTGTGATACATTACGTAATACATTCCCTGATATATTCCTTGATATATTTCATGATATATTCCAATATATATATATATATATATTCCCTGATATGTTCTTTGACTAAATTTCATCACGGCACCCCATTTTATGTCCCATAGTTCATTTCGCGAGACATTCCCCGGTACATTCCCATAAACATTCATCCACTCAGGTATTCGGTACATCACCCAGCCTGGATGACCTAAAAGCCTGTGATGAAGTGTGTGCTATCTGCCATGACTCATACAAAGACCCAGTCAAGCTCTCATGCACGGTACGCCCCGATGCTATTACACTCCCAGTCATACGGGCCCCCTTAAGCCTATATACTCCCTCCCTCATCCAACACTATAAGCCATGCTGTATGATTTTCTATTAAATTATTCGTTTTTTTTTTTGTCAATTTTCTTTACCACGGGAAACACCCCTGGAGAAAATATTCGCGTCAATTTTTCTTATAATTATAGAAGATATGTTTTTATATTTATTATAATTATATTACATTAATTATTAATTATATTTTCTATCTTTCTATATGTAGCTAACTCACAAACTGTCATGGCGTCGAAATACTCATGAAAAAAAGATCAACGTCATGGTTGATGTCATGTGAGCTATTGTGCCGAAAATGATATAAAGGGAAGTTACACCAAAATGACATTTTTATTAAAAACTGAGCTGAATTTTCAATCGTCGCTGAAGATCTAAAACTCAGCAATGTAGAAACTTTGACCCAATACCATTTGGACTAGTACCCGCCTGTTTCTCGTGACAAACAATAGCGTATACATCGTCAGTTTTTTGCGAGAATTTTCATAGACAAACGTAAAAGTGTGAATACATATTACATCGTTCATTTTCGTTTCGGACGTCCCCGAGTGGTATCACGGTTATGGCCCTTGACGTATTACGATTAATGGCCATGAACGGAGAGTTAAAACGTGACATCTGGTTCGCGCATCCGGGACTTGGTCACTAGTCCACTTAGAAAGGTGTGCCTAATGTTGTATAACACCGTCGATGCCGTATATTAATCACTTTGTTTCATGATTTTGTCACATATTATAACGACCAAAAGACATCTACAGGTAAGCACATTCTATTCTATAAAGAGCCACATGATTAACTTTTTTATTGCCGAAAATAAAAAAGTGAAATTCACATGGAAGTTAGCGATTACATGCGTCATTTTTCGAATGATTTGCCGGAGTAAAATACATAATTAAATTGCATACAGGTGAGTTTACGTCAGTCTTCAGCTTCTTGCGGTATTTTGTATCAAACTATCGAAAAGCGAAAATTATCTACAGAAACATTCTTGGCATTTAATACTAATTAATGTTCTTATACACAGAGACGAAGTTTAGTGAATTATTTTCAGTGATTCCCAAATAGCAGTTGTTACGTGACTTTTAAATGGTGGATAGATACACCAACCGAACTTTGTGTCGAAACTAGAAGATTAAATAAAAGTTAATGGTAACTTTGGAAACGAGGTATGGTGACTAAAATTGCATTCCTTAATGTGTAGACAATTAAGTGGTGGATAACGTAGAACTCCTAACCGGTTAATGGCGGTCCACGAGTTAATCGAGATTAACCAATTAATCGTGTCATCTTGAGAAGGGACACAATCCCAAGAATGGTCTGATGCGGACTCATAAAGTTATACAATAACCAAACATTCCTCTTAATGAGTGCTTTTGCACAGTTGATGAATTGTCTCTGTTCCTGGACATTTCTGTAATGATTAATGCCACATCACGGCTTGTCTTCATTGCCTCGTGCTATCGCTTTGTGTGTTGTGCATGACTGGGTCATATTTGTGTTGCTGAATGCTAAACTGGGTCATGTTTGTGTGTTGCTGAATGCTACACTAGGTCATGTTTGCGTGTTGCTGAAGGCTACACTGGGTCATGTTTGTGTATTGCTGAATGCTAGACTGGGTCATGTTTGCGTGTTGCTGAATGCTACACTGGGTCATGTTTGCGTGTTGCTGAATGCTACACTGGGTCATGTTTGCGTGTTGCTGAATGCTAGACTGGGTCATGTTTGCGTGTTGCTGAATGCTACACTGGGTCATGTTTGCTTGTTGCTGAATGCTACACTGGGTCATGTTTGCGTATTGCTGAATGCCAGACAGGGTCATGTTTGTGTATTGCTGAATGCCAGACTGGGTCATGTTTGTGTATTGCTGAATGCCAGACAGGGTCATGTTTGTGTATCGCTGAATGCCAGACTGGGTCATGTTTGTGTATCGCTGAATGCCAGACAGGGTCATGTTTGTGTATTGCTGAATGCCAGACTGGGTCATGTTTGTGTATTGCTGAATGCTACACTGGTTCATGTTTGTGTATTGCGGAAAGCCAGGTCTTGTTATGTTTCTCTAGCTTTATATTAATGTATTGCTGAATGCTACACCGGGTCGTGTCTTTATCGCACCCCATTCACATATTCCCAGCACATATTTTGCGAGGACTGTGTCTCGGTGTGGTTCGACCGGGAACCGACGTGTCCGATGTGCCGCGCTAAGATCACGGAACACCCGGAATGGCGAAACGGCGCGACGAGCGCCCACCTCCAGTGGTACTGACCGCACGCAGTCGCGCCGCGGCACGCAAAAACGTGATAAATTCAATTAGCACTCGCTGTGATACGGAAGCTTTTTCAAAGAAATCATCGTGTGGAATTGACAGCGATCGGGATTTCAAACTTTTGCGCGCACGAAAAAAAAGCAGCAGCGTTAGATAAACCGGAGAGTGGATGGCGATACAAATAGCGCTTTTGTTGCATCCTTTGGCACGGTACTTTGTCCCAAGTGCTCGAGTGCCATGGTCATTACAGTCATAAGTAATTAAGTAATTAGGTGTGGCCTTTATACGCGAGATCGTGGGTGATGGTATGGTGATGTATACGAAGTAAAAATATTCAAATTCCGCCCGACACCCGCTTAAAGCTGCCTACTACTATGACTCGTTGGAGGATTGTCATTTGGCAAGCTGGTCAGTTAGCCTCGAAGTGTGTGCTATGTATATGTCCTCCTTTCGCTCTATTTTGTGGTGTCAGTTACTTCACTCAGTCTCAAAATGATTTATCGATGAATAAGACAACATACCTACAACGCCACTTTTAAACGCCACTGTTTTCTATCGCTTAAGCAGTAGCTTTTTATTCTATTACGTTAAACCATTAAATGTTTTATCGTAGAATTGGATTTTAGAAGAATTTGGCGTTAAATTTTCTCATTCAAACGGTGCTTATTCCTTGATATCGCTCTGGTGCTACTTACAATAGCCACGTTACATCACAGAACGGATTTATAGCGGAATCACCGAGGGCAACCACATTCACTGACCAGGACAGTCACAACTGATTTACACATCACAATAAAATCAATTTCACATGAAATTAGCTTTCCAGTTTGTGTCTTTCACGCAGCCGACATAATTTTTAATGGATCTAAACCACTTTTAACCGCTCATTCTATTGTAATTTGATTTATGCTTCAAAATGGTAAAATTTTGTTTACAATGGTGGCAAATTAAAAGGGTTTATGGACAGTGGGTAAATGTTAGGTTATGGTAATATTGTTTATTTGATTAAAAGTTTTATGTGAGCTTTTCTAAAATCACAGGATTGAATATTCATATATTCTAGTTAAAGCTGAATACCTTGTGAATACGATGTGAGTAGTTAATCACGATGAACTATATATGTACATATATATATATAAAATTGTATATAATTAATAGTCCTATCAAAAAATTTAAATATATCCATGATAAGAATGTCTTTTTTGGTGTTTGGGGGTGGGAGGAGGCTAGTGATAGCGGTTTGTGAACAGGAAGAGAGAAATACAGGGTGACAATCATGTTTTTTGTGCGTCCCAAACCCATGACCTTCCAGTGACTAGTCCTGTGCTCTGCCAGTTAAATTTCCAGAGTCCCTGCGTACGTATACGTGTATTGCTTTCCAGTTTTATATCCTTCGATTCAGCAAAATGTATTAAATATTTCGAGCAGTCTTGAGGTCGATTGTCTCTGAGTGATCTACCTTAAAAAGAAATGAACCCATGACAGATAAGTCTGTATGCCTGCATTGGGCTGTAAATCCATCATCGTGATGGCGTCGTTTGTGACACGTCCCTTAATGATTGTACAGGTGTATCATTTGTGTCTATGAGGTCAATCATTGGTAATATGTAGTCATAATGTATTGTACATATATTTTAGTGTATTATCTTATATTATATGGGTCGTGATCCTTAAAAAGTTTTTGAGTAGTAGATTAGGTCGATGATTTGAAACACACCGTTCACCATCACATGCTCTACCCTGGCCCTATGGGTATCATTTTTTACAGTACGTCGCATGCGTTATCTTCGTTTTGTAGTACTTCTGCGATATCTGCCTCGTACATCTCCCACTTCTCTCCGCTTTTTAAGTTGGTTGCAATCCTTTTTATGATCACCCACTCCAGTTGCACGATGGTTGCATTGTTTTGGCTGGCCGTTCATCTTCACGAATGTCATGTTGGTCCGCTATTCGTACCCCGTCGCCCCTAGCGACAATCGCCGCAGACTATATCGCAGCAATGGCATGTATATGTTAATCCATCCACGATGCGTTCATGCGTCGACAGGTTCCTAACTCCTCAATCAGGATCGAAATTTTTGTACAAAAACGTCTGGTGGCTAGAAATTTATCCACCCTGGCTCCATCGAGCAAACGCTGACCTGTGTAGCTTTTTCCATTAGACTGCTTTTGCCTTTATTCAAAAAGGCGAGGCTTTGGTTCTGACATGGAAAATGCTTTACAGGTGGTCATATTTTTTCTGTTATCACGCACTTGAAACAGCAAAACTCGCCTTTTCACAGCTGTTTGCATTCTGTTGATTCGTGGTCGTGTTAAGACCGGTTGCCAACAGAATTGCGATTTGAAATCCGCATAAGGTGACGACAGTGGATTGATTAACTTATAAACTAGCTCATGAAAGGCTTTTTGCTATTCGTCCCCGAGTGAAATGTTTTTCTGATGCGTCCAGCTGTTGTGATTTATACAGACCAACAGACTAATTATTGGAAAGGAATGAACACAAAAACCTCTGATGGGACCCGAACCCGCGACCTCCAGATAACCCATTTGTTGCTCTACCAACCAACCTACAGGGGCAAGCCTTCCCCTGTGCATTTAGCTATTTAACACCGTTTTTGGAGAACCACTATATTTAAAGTCCGTATATCTTTACAAGCATGATCAACTATAAACTGATTAACTGATCAGGCAAAACCACTAGAGTGACTGACGTTGGTAACATTATTGGCACCGACTATTCTTTGATGGCAGATTTTGTATGTGACACTTCTGAAATAAGTTCCATTTAGACGGTTTCAACAGCGCTCCGTATTTACCCAACTTCCTGAACACCCGTTTCTACTGCAACATATGCTCGTGGGGTGTTTTTGAAAATACCATAGCCATAATAAAATTTTCACGAAACTCTCCTACGAGTTGCTGATGGCCTTCGCCTTCGGCCGCTGGAAAGTTGCTGGTGCGGTACATTAACAAAAATTCCACATAAAAGGATTGATCAACGCCGAGGTGTTCGCGAAAGCGATCTTTCCGCGTTACTTCCCTTCATCTTGCTCTGCCAGAAACCTCTCTCCGTCTAGTACCGAAAGCATTTAGCACCAGGATGCGTCTAACATGTCATCGATTCTGGCGGAGCCTATCCGTCTTTGCTGATACATCATTTGACCTTACGATTCAAAACCTTAGTGTCATTATTGTTACCCATCACAAGGTACATGAAATCAAATCCCAAGGTACGTCGACCACTATGCTGTTCAAGGTTACAGACTAAACTCTTATCAAGTGTTTGTTTCTTAAGGTTGATCGTAATCAGATATTTTCTTATTGTCTCATTGGATTTAAAGTTTGATCCAAAATTGCTATTCTTAAAAGATGAAAGTTTGCATACACCATCTTTGGTAATTTATCGGAAAGCATCTTGAAACCTGTCGATCATAAACATGTCGACATATAAAAATGCTAATACCTTTATGTTACACTATTATTAGGCATTATACGTATATAGGATTACAATGATCAAAATATTGGTCATGTAAATCGATATCTATAGGTCCATCCGTTCTGTTACTTTATTATAATCAATTTTAAACTATCTTTTTACTCATATGCCTTTGTTAAGATAAATCACCAACATTCTACAACAGCTCGCCTGGTTGATGTTGAAGGAGCAAAAGAGGACTTTTCTACCGATGTTTTGTTATACCGTGTATGCCACTATAAATTTACATATGCAAATTAAGTAGAAACTCTGTCTGAATGTACCAATTACAATGCTTAGTTATTATGTCATTATGCAAATTAATTCAGAAATTTCCAAAATACATACTACTTAATTATTCTAGTCTCAAGTATTAATCATGATATAATAAATAATGACGATGAATAAAGCAAGACATTTAAGTTGTTTTTCCGGGTCATATCGTAAATGATGGGCGGCGTGTGGAGGGGGCGATAATCTGGTTACTGAGGTGATACGGAATTTGCTGGGTGGACGAAGTATCGGATTATATTTTAGTTTTTTGTTAATGGCATTGGTACGTAAATGAACTGACCGTTGACATAACGAGGTTTCGTGTGGGTCACGGCATCTCAGTAATGTCGCACTAAAACGTTGATAAGATCGGTGTTCTTCGACTCGTCTCTAATATTCATATAGCCCAAAAGGAACCATAACATATTTTCATATACAAGGTGAGCTACAAAAATGTACCCAAAATCAATCGGCTATAACTTTTTTTCATTTTTTGAGATATTTGACTAATTTTTTCAAAAAAATAGTAGCTCACCTTGTATATTGCCGTATTTGTGTCGTCGATGTAATTATATCCTATGGGGTGATTCAAACAGAAGAAATCGTATTATCCCCAACAAGCCTATAGATTGATAATCATTATTGTTAAGTGATTAGCAATTAGGCACGCTGCTATAATAGTGAGACAATCCCGACACGGACGGGTGTTCTTTACCATAAATGGGAATTTTATTGGATATCGGATTACGCTATAATGCTCTACGCGGATGAAGACCCAATGCAGTAATATTGGCGGCGGCGACGTCTTTACGTCTGTAATTCGGGAACCTTACGATTTATTGCCCTTTGACAAGCCCGCACAATTTGAAAGACTGGTTCGAGCGAGCTCCAGCATCCGTCAAGGGTAAGTGCCCACTAAAATTACAGACCCACTTATTAAAGGGGAGCGGTCCACCAAGAAGAGGCTGCGTAGATCAGCGGCCCACCAATACCACGGGCCGGCCAAAAGCAGGGAGGGGTCATTGATAGTAGATAATGAATGTTTATGTTATTTGATATACTCAGTTATTGCGTGAAACTCCAGGTGAAAGACGCTGAGAAATTATATGAAGCCAAAACTAGTTCAACACTTAATGACGTAAAATATTAGCACTGTGCATAAAGCATGTATTTGGAATAGTAAAAAAAACGTCTTTCGCGATTTTATTTTTGACCCATTTTGACAACACTGCTGATGTCATTTATTAAATAACGTTTTATTTGTTTTGACCAAAGACGAGATATTGGCTTCGTTTATTTTTATCGCTATAAAGATTATAGATTTTTTTCTTTTTTTTTCGGAGAGAAATATTCGCGTAGCACTTACGTATATCAATGGAATCCTAATCCGTTCGTTATCATAAGCTTAATGACTAACAATCGGTCTAAATTGTTGCAATTGGATTTATGAACATGATTGGTATAATAATAAAGAAACAAGCAAATATTCAGCTCGAACGTGATTTAGAGTGAATGGAGATATATTAAATATCGGATTACGCGATAAATCTTATCCTGAAAGATTACACCGGTCTGGTTGGTAAAGGCGGCGGGTCCTTTACGTCTGCATGATTATTAACCTACTATGAAGCATGGGCGATAACTCAGTATCGCACGGACGCGAATTAATGCTCTTAGGCTGTTGTCAATCAGCGTACGTGAATGGAGCGTCTGATTGGAGATCGCACATATTGTACAACATGGCGCCGGGGGTTTATTGTCACAAAAATAACTAATTAGTAGCGGGTTCTCACCTCCCGCTCCGTTACGGGTTGGACGATCGGCGACTTCACTACCGGATAGGCGGGGACCATTCGCCGCCGACCATCCCTAACTTTTGATTTGTAATCGGGGCTAACACGATTTGATTTTGAACGCATTTTGTCCCTTTAATTTGTACAAAATGTAACTGGGGTTGTAAAAAGCATCCAACAGAAATCTACGTATCTAACTTGCGACGTTTTTTGGATGCCTTGATGTAAATTAGTTTGTAATTAACGCGCCCTTTTGAACGGTTTTTATTGCTTAAATTAGTACAAAACGTACAAACAAGTTTAATAAGAACATTAGAGATTTTGTACATTTGGGATCAATTTAAAGTTCTTTATATTTATTTATGATCAAATTAACAATTATCTCGTTTCATGTCTTTTGTTTTTCAACCCATACGAGTTGTTAAACTGTGTCAAAAATAAGAAATATAGGATAAGTTACTTAAATCTGCGTCTGCACCGCGATGATGCAATGGTAAATGTGCGCTGCAACAAGTCGCATAGTAATCATCTTCATATATCACGTGTTCCGTTCGTGATTTACAAAGATACCGAAATTTATTTCAAAGTAACGTGATTATAATAATGCAGTTGGCTTTCTTGTTTGGGTCTGTCTGCGCAAACAAAATTAATAGCAGTACCGCGCGCCTTTTTGACATGCACCAGGTGTCTCATTTCTGATATCGAAAACATCAAACGACCGTCACAATCGCTATGCAGTATGTCGCTAGTTCATCTAAAATACATCACGTGTACCTATACGAACGATAGCATCGCCGGGAACGACGTAGAATTCTGCAAGTTCACTAAAACAATCTGTGCGCTTTTAATAATCTTAGCTGGGGGCAATCGTCTCTGAATGAAGATTGTTGTGAAAACACGCTGCGGTTTCCCGCAGATGTCACGGAGACACGCGGCGCGTACGGGCGGCCAAAGAAACAGATGCGGCCCGGTTACGTCACATATCTATCGATCGCGTCATCGATATATGTGTACACAACAATTACGTACGCTGTGTTCGCGCGGTCGAAACAATAGCCGGTGGTTTAGGCTCGTACCGCGCCGCGAACGACATATGTTTTGTGGAGGGCAATCCGGGCTAATTGTCGTATGTGTGGAATCCGTGGAGATACCAACGGGTTGCTACGGTGAAACTGTTGCGGCTACTCTATGAACCCCCGTTATCTCAATTGGCAAGGTGCGAATACCTGTGCCGTTATATAAGAATTCGGTAAATAGGAACGAATTTCATCACCAGTCGTCTTACCGAGGCCCCCAAGCTCTCGCGTTGATAAATCGAGAATAACAACTATTACGACTTTGTAAATAACGGGAAAAGAGATCACACCAGCGCGCGTACGCACGTGTGTATGTACTGTATATACACGGGTTTACAAGTATGTCAGATTAGACAATTTGAGAAAATGTTTAGAGAAGTTCGAAAGGCGGCGACTGAATTAACACCTTAACAATTATGTTTTCAAAGTTAATGAGTCAGACCCAAAGACAGACATACAACTTCATCTTGTACCTTCCATTTCGGTATTCAACACTTCAGAAATACGTGGGGATTTGTACTCTGCAATATATTATTGTCGTATTCTTTATTTTACAGGTTTATTCATCAAAAGTAATATAGGTGGCAATAAATATATTATGGGACATTACAAAGGGTAAATACAAAGTAATGTACGAAGTCGTAAATATTCAAACTAATGCGAACGCGGAAATTGGCAGTTTAATCATAAGAATGTACGGATTTACCGTGCCCAAGACGTGTATATGAAATATTTATGAAATAGTACTTGAAGACCAACTCCCATTAACAAACGTAACGGACCATTTTAATTATGAATGGAAAGTAACGTTGTTACGCAGTAAGCGAGTCACGTGACGCTAATTGACATGCATCAAACGAACTCGAAGATAATTCAACGAATACAACGGGCAAACGGTAAATTGTATTAGTTAAATTGGATTAGACTGTGGTGGTATTGTTGACAGTTGATATGGCGTTGGCTACCTGTCTCATTATTAATGAAGGAGAGAGAGATGCGGTAAAAATCAACGGACGATCGATTGGTATGGCCGGTTGCCAATCAAACGGCCGCGTCATCATTTTGGTTACGTCAGGTAGTATTGTTGTAATTTGGGTCATAGAGACGATTCCAGGAATAACAAAAGATGATGCAAAGGGCGTAGTTGCTCCAGGAATGAGTACGCTATCGATGTAAAGGACAAACTATGTAAATGTACATAGTTGTATCTAACATAGATCTGCTTTAACTGTATACTGTTAGATGTTAATTTTATGTAATTTAATTAATTACATTATAGTCTTAGACCATTAGGCTATTGTTTCATGTAAAGTGTGTTTGACAGCTCTGCTAATAAGTACACTTTAAACGAATAAGTTTCATTTCATTTCAACCGACCAAAGATGCTGGAAAAGCTTTGCTTGGGATCGAAGACAGGCACCTTGCGCGCCACGATTGCGAAACTAATGAACATGTCGCTAAAAATTTGAAATCTGGGGAAGTATGCCTAGTACGTATCGGGTGTCAACCTCGCGTCGCGTCGAATTCGTTGTCGAAAGGTGTTGTAACCTTCTTAATGTAATTTTCGTATTTGACAATAAAATTAGTATGGTAGGTGGAGATTGCTGAAATTATCACGATGATGACCCTTGAGAAGAAAAGCCCATTTCTTCAATGAGCGTATCCGTGACGATGCTTGAAACGAGCCATTATCATTCCCCGCTTGAGACTCCGGTTGTTCCCCTAAGGACCAACGCACAATCGACTCTAATGTGGGAGGTTCTCTTACTTTGGTCGGCCCGACGGGGGTGATTAGGTAGGATTAATAACCGCTCGTCCCACCGTGCCGTACGGTGCGGCTTGTCCATACCTCGCATTTACTTGATATGTCAATCATCGGGAGTCAACCAATCAAAACGCTGATTTTTCATCAACGGTATTACGTCATCTAAAATGTGTCCTACGTTATATTTGACCAATCAACGATATACTTACCCAACTCCAATTACTTAATTCATATTTCAGGTTCATTACGAACTACTAACCAATCAAAGCCCTACCTACCAAAAACCACGCCTCTACATACCTAATTAGGCATATCTACCCGCCAGCATATCCATACAAATACAACCCCGGTTTATCTACAACCAAACTGTTCTACGCTTTTCATCAACTATATTATCGTCTTCAATTTTACCTAGATATTCATCAGCGCATATTATTTTTATTAAACAGTGAATATCAAGAGGGCTCTTTTATCCCACAAGTTATATATAAAACATGCCTCGTGCTCTTTTAGTTTCCGGAAGGAGCCCGCGAAAGTTCCAATCGAGCTGTGGGGAATCGTCATTTGAGACAGGTAAGCCTACAATCTAATTCCTTTATCTTGTAAAATCTTATTTATCGGGCCTCGATGAAACAGATTTCTTACCTATTCCAGTATGTGAGTTACAGAACTCGGGTTGACAACAAAATGTCTGCCATACTATCATTGCAGACTTTAATTGGATTTTATTATTTAATTATTCAATTTATTACTATTTGATGTGCATGGAGTTTTCTAAACGTATATGGCGTCGTGGGTCATATATAAGCATAGACATGGAGATAAACGCCACTAAAAATTTTAAAATGCATTGTCTTGCGGAGGTTCGCCGACAAAATTCAACGTATCGTAGTCACAAATGTGATAAAT
Source organism: Epimenia babai (assembly GCA_011762755.2). Classification (NCBI taxonomy): domain Eukaryota; kingdom Metazoa; phylum Mollusca; class Solenogastres; order Cavibelonia; family Epimeniidae; genus Epimenia; species Epimenia babai. The sequence goes on from WURV02139313.1 coordinate 12,868, forward strand.
AAAACGTGCGTTTTCGTTTCAGATGCTTCCGACGACAGTTTTCATTCGACTGGTTGCTCATCTTCTAACAGCTCGTATAATGTCCAATTCGACCGTGTCTCCCCGGCACATTGCGCCCATGATGCCGAACCACCGTCACACAGCTATTGCCAAACGTCCGCGTTCACCAGAATCACACCCAAAACTTCCAACACCGACGGCGAACTAGACGAAAAATCGCCAATATTCGAATACGGAAAACACTGCGGTGAACCGAAACGGGTTGTCGCCAGCCCGGAAGACGCTGTGGTCACGTCATCGTCGCAAGAAGCGAACGATACCATCCCCCTCGATGACAGAAACGTGTTTTTTCGAGCTGACCCTCGAATTCCGTTTTCGAGTTATCTCGACAACTTGGTACGAATATTTCGCGAAGTGGATGGCCGAATGGACCAGACAAGTCGAGACAACGCGACGCAAAAATCGTCGTTTGATATCCAGTTCTACCCATCCCTTGCCGACCACGCAGTCCCACTTCGACCAATCGTCCCTAACTTCTCTTTACCAATCTACCAAAACACAATTCCCATTATGACTAACTACACCGTTCCCAATGAATATCTCCTCCACTCATCTCATCCGATCGCTCAATCCCCACGCGATGACGCTCCCCAAGAACAAAAGAAGCTTCCATACCCTCCCAGTGAAGATGCGACGATGGCTAGACGAAGACACGCAAGCGGAAAAGCACCACCCGTTAAAAAATACCGATGCGACGTTTGTGGAAAGTCCTTTTCCCGTAGTAACACACTCGTCACGCATAAGGTGAGCGATACTGAAAAATACATTGGTACTATAAGGCTTTCTCTGTCCCATACCATTGCTTTTTATTAAAACATAGTATCGTCTAAAGGTAGACAGGTTATCAGCCAGTAAAGGCTTTTAGATGCGGTGTGCAATAAATGTTATGGCAGCTGTTCAGCGCGGATACAATACCTGCTACCTTTTGAAGATTATTCTACTTATCCATTCTGGTATGACATATACATGTTCCCTACCGAAATATCAAAGACCTACTCGATAAATTCGTAAACAAAATATATCTGAAATACATCGAGACATCGGAAGACTACTTGTAAATGAAAGTCTCAATACAGCGTGATAAATCGATTATAGCTACTGTTAATATGTATCGTGATAATGAAAAATAATCCCAAAACCATTCATCATTCGTAATTGCTTTGCATTTAGTATTTTTCATATCGTCATTGATAGCGTACGGTGCATTACGGGATTACGTGTAGATAGTCAGTGGTTAGAGAGCCGCCCCTGGACACGCCGGGTTCCTTACGTATTATTACACCACTATCAATTCAAAACCATTAATTACTTGAGTAAATAAGACGTCTTTGGTTATTGAATAAAGGATGACAACGTTCACGGAAGAGCGAAATAAAACGAGCTTTTATCGTTAGAGTATTGCTCCACTCTTCTGGCTTGTCCTGGAGTGATACGAACGCCCCTTCAAGTCGATCGCATGACGAGCACCAAATTGATTATGGAATCATAATCTTTTAATGTACGCAGTTCGTGTAATAAGCTTATGATATGGCATATCGTACAAACACGTCGAATCGCCTACTGGGTGGGTGTATGGATAGGTGGGCCATCGAACGGACCGATGGATAGACAAGAAAAACTTAGGCTATATATTGTATTGAGCCATGATCCAGCAAGTAAAGTAATTCAAGATGTGGTTACACATTTGTATAGTTTATGAAGTTTGAAACGGATCGGTAACGCCAGAGCAAACGCTTTCGTATACAAGTATATTTCTTCTGATGTTACCTTTACTTTTCGGTTTACGTACATACGCCAATTATGAATATTAAGGCACTCCGGTCAATACTGTTAATATGATAGGTCCTTCTGCCGTCGGTTAGTGAAGTACAACATGATCAGATTGATATCGCAGTTTCTTTTTTAATTACGAGAGAAACCTTCAAGGATTTCGAACTGTTCACAGCGCATCCATACCGGAGCGAAACCGTTCAGCTGCGAACTGTGCGGACGGGCATTCCGTCAGCCGGGAAACCTCACGCGGCACCGTCTCACACACACGACCGTCAAGCCGTACGTGTGCCCGCATTGCCATAAAGCCTTCAATCGCGCTTCTAATCTCCACACGCACATGCGCACACACACCAATAATAGACAAAATCAGACGAACAGAGAACACGCCGAGAACTTGAGTCTTCGACTGGGACCGTACGTCCATTGTACTACGTGTAAGTATATTTATTTATTTATTTAAATTTATTTAAACATTATACTATGATGTTATGGAAATAGGTACAAAAGAATTTCCCATCGTGACATTATGACTTTGCATTATGTTTCGCACAAGACTATTTGTCGAGTTATAAAATCACTGTTGAGCTGTGAAACAATTTCCGCGTTAACACATCAAACGCTGGTACATCAATTTCAATGCATTTTTCACTTATCCTACACACAGTAGAAAACTTAAAAAGAACTCCCAATGCCTTATTATAAGCCACTCGCATTTTACTATACATATATTTATGAAATAATCTCAATAATTGGTAACCATAAAAAACTTGTGCAGTATGGCATAAACAGACTTCGTTTCACATCAGTTGAGCAATGGGGGAATTCCCTAGTGATAATATTGGCACACACGTGGCATAACGTTGACAAACATCCGATAGCTCCTGAAGTCCCGCCCCACATGGACTGAGTAACACCATGTCATCAGCATAATAAATAAGAATAAATTATTATATGCGACTTTACTATAACAACACCCAGGTTTCAGTGATAATTTTTTGACTCGTGCAGTTGAATTATAGAACAAACAGTGTTGGTGACAATATGCCTCCCTGCCTAACACCATTACTGACGCTAAAAAATCATTTGATATATTGTTTCAGCATATGTTGCACTGCTGTGTGGTATACCAAAATGTTCGAATCATAACAATATACACAGGTATATGCACCGCTAACAACGTATGAAATTGATGTGATTGACTCTATCAAACAATTTTGAAGCATCTAAAAATGATATACAAACGTTGCTTACATTCTAACGATAATAATCAATGATTTCTTTAAGTACAAAAACACACTGGTCAGTAGAATGGCCAGACTTAAAACCAAACTGATTTGTTGTGGTAACTGAAATCTCATCAATTTGTGAAAAGATTATAAGCTCAAATAATGTTGACACAATACTAGCTAAAGCCACGGGTCTATAACTGCCCTTTAAACTCAAGTTAACATTTTTCCCTTTGGTATTGGTACAATGGTAGTCGACAGAAATTGCATCGTATGTGATAAAATCATTCAGTTGACTATAGGTATAAGATGTATGCCAGACCTCCTTCGAATTTGTTACGTAATGGATCAAATTGTTTTTTCTTGGCTACCATTGCCAAACAACGCACATCATCCCCTCAATGTGTAAAAATAGTCGTCATATTGCTAGCGACCAAAATAGTGATCTCGTAAATATATTTCGGAACCGGGCAATATCATATTTTGTTCTAAGTATTGCATCTCGGTGGCTCGGCTCGAAATGACAGTTACATGTATCCATGGCAACATTGGCAAATGTTGCCATGAGAGGCGCGAAATGCTGAAACTTGTTCCGGAACTACCTCTTTAGTGAACTATTTACCGTCGCTTGAAAAGCTGAGGTATCGTGTGTTATTTTACTCTTTACTTTTTTGTAGCTGCTGTACACCTTGAAATAAAGATGTTATACATACATTTATAATAAATTATAAAATTTCCACTTTCAGAAATACCACGCTGGTTGGCAGCCAGACTCTCGTTCTGCTTTCTTCAACGAACACGTCACTCACAAACAAAATGGCCGCGCGTCGTGACTATATTAGTAACCTACGCTTGTTCAATACTCCGTATGTTGATTCATTCACTGCACCCGTGCTACGACACAAACATGAGTTGAGCGTCGGTCTATAACTAATAAAACGTCACGAGGTGACCAGAATCCAGCGCTATACACTCGTGCTGTATGATATCTTTTTTGTTTTGTTTTGATTAGGGATTTTGTTCTAGCTGAATCATGCGTGGATATATATTATGTATATATAATATGTAGATTTATGAAATATGTAAGATACAAACAGATGTAATATAACGACTGTCATTACAATAAATTATATATGACTGAAAACTTTTCATGAGTCGAGTTCTCACGTATGATATGTTTAAACTTGTTCGCCGCTAACCAATTGAATTTGTTACATTTGACACGTGATGCCAGCCGGCATATAATGGCGGGAAGCAACAAATTATCAGCGTGCGGCGAATGAGAGACTTTGAAGTGAATGCGCCAATTTCTGAAATAATTCATTTCCGGTTATGCCGCTTTTCGTGGAACCGGGGATATGAAATGAAAATAAATGCGCAGTAGCAGTGCGGTTGGTTGCATTAGCCGAAGTATACTCGATATACTAAAGCTCATGTTAGTCGAAAGACTTTACTTTTTAATTCGTGTGTTCTACATAACATAGAACAGAACAGCCAATGTTGCAAACGGCGGATGATCTCCGTAGAAATTGTTTTTAAGGTTGTTATGGAAGCGGTATGCTGGGTTTTTACTGTTTTTCGGAGGGGATTTCACAATAAGCTGGACTATAAGAGAAAAGGCGGTGACGAAGTTACGAGTGCTTCAAAAACGAGACATTTGGGGCAAAAGCAAATTCACTTTCACTGGAGTCATAATAAACTAAAAATTAATCTCAATGGATGTAGAAAATAATTAGATGTCATACTTTCCATATAGGGTGTTATATCGAATAGAACGCAAAACAGTCTAAGGTTCATTCACTATTTGCATATGAAAAAAAATTAATTGCCATAAACTGAAAAGCACACTAGAAAATGTATAAAATTTTTCATGGGCTATCACTTAAAATAAAAATAGTCCAGTTCAAAATTTAATCATCTATTAACATTACAAGATATCATAAACCACGACTACTAGGAGCCTATATACACTCACGCGTATCTGCTCCCTCTTATGCTAGTCGCTCAGAATGATGATTGATTAGATATTATTCGTATACCATATTACAGAAAGTGGCGTAGTGAACTAGTGCGATTCGCCCGCCGATGTTCCACGATAACACCATTATATATTGTAACGCTATCGCTAACCCTCATATAACGCACGCACATACACGTGCATATATGAATATTTACACACCTACATCCGTATACACGGCCGCACATACACGTACGGACATACACATACATACATACGTATATGCATGAACGTACACATACCTACATGCCTACCCCACGAACCTACCTATCCTTCGCAGTGCCCTTGAACTTATATATTCATTAGCTCCGTGAAGGGTGCTCTAGAAGACTGGGGGATACGTCTTGGTCCTTATTAATCGCCATCCATCTTCAGTATACATCTTCTATGAAGTGTAGGCGAAAATAGACTGACGTACGGCCCATGCACCATCTGTCCATGCAGCGGGCAATGCTCCCACCCTCGCGATCCCAGGTCAGGCCCACGGCACTTCGCAATAGTACTTTAGTAATAAAAACCACAACTGTCGGTTTTATTCGGTATGTCTGAAAAAGATTACATAGCGCAAAGCTAATTAATTTCATTTAGTGTCAGAAGAGACACTTGCATTTTCCGTATCTCGCTGTTTTATGATCCTTATTACTGGGAGCAAAATTATAAACTCGTTTTACTCGTCACCCGAGACTGTCAATAAGCCTTTAGATTTTCTTGTATTATTATGAGGTATGACTAATAAGATGTATGTATATTTGTATAGTCGCGGACATGACAACTGTAACACACACGTACCTCAAACAGCTATTCAAAACTCCCATAAATTTATGACGCATAAAAAGTCATTATAATAGCATTGTAAACACACTTTAGAACTCCCCTACGGTCGTATCATTGTAGACGAACTATTGTTAGACGATGCTTTTGAAACCATGCTCAACGCAGCGAGATAGTCTTTCACTTTGGTGTCAAAGTCGTTAAGACCCACAGAG
>WURV02139424.1:0-18927 GCA_011762755.2 Epimenia babai
GACATCTTAATGTCTGGTTTAATGCGCCACGTTCCCGGTATGGTGTGTGACATCTTAATGTCTGGTTTAATGCGCCATGTTACCGGTGTGGTATGTGACATCTTAATGTCTGGTTTAATGCGCCATGTTCCCGGTATGACGTGTGACATCTTAATGTCTGGTTTAATGCGTCATGTTCCCGGTATGGTGTGTCACATCTTAAACACGTAGAAAAAAAACTGAGTATTTTCATTGATCAGCATGTAGCATTCAATATCAAGCAAAGTGCTGACAACACTTGTGGAGTCTTAAGTAGTAAAATATAATTACATAAACTATTTTGCTTTCATTGGTCCTGATAACTACCGTTATATCCTCGGTGGAATACTAAATATACTGCTCCATCTTTCACTGTTAAATACTAAATAGTAAATTTAATATCACTAAATTACCAAGGTTTATTATTGGCTCACTAAATTACCAAGGTTTATCATTGGCTGAGCTGAGAGTTGGTGGCATGGAGACGACCTTCACCAAGTTCCCTCATGCTACCTCTGCTAATTTCTCCATCCATAGCCTTTTGATTGTGGATGCCATACAAACATTCGGGCCAGATTTTGAGCTCCTCGTTGCTTCGCATAAAAACGTTAGGTCAGTTTGTCCTTTTGCTACTAAGTAAACATTTTCCCACAAATGAACATTTCACAAATAAATAAATATTTAAATAATAAATTAAAATTTCACCAGTAAATGAACATTTTACCAATCAATGAACATTTTACCCCAATAAATTAAACTTTAACTAATGACTAAACATTTCTCTAAATAAAAATTTTCCCAATGAATAAACATTTACCTATAAATAATTCATCAAAATACTGCATTTTATCCCTAAACCCTCCCAATAAATTTTTATTTTATTAATTGACTCATTCTCCCCCAGTCTCGACAAGACAAGTGGAAGCATGTGTGACTCTGAACCAACCTCTCCCTCCTCCCCCCAGTCCCCCATTGGGTCCCCCATACCATTCACCAATGCCCCCAGTCAACAGACGATGTTTTCAGCCGTTTCATTCCCCACCAGTCAGTTCACTTCAGGTTCGTCTTAATAAAATATTACTTAATCTTTATGTAAGAATAAACAAAATATTTTGGTAACAAGAAAAAGAATGTAGCACCATTTTTAACTAACAGACTAACAAAAAATTTTTGAAATGCGAACATTTCGACGCGATCATCTCAGAAAGGTGCTTATAAAATCTTACGAGAAATCCACAGAAAAACCTATAACTCTGATCCATCAGAGCTATAGGTTTTTTCTCTGCATTTCTCTCCAGCTATTCAGAGAACCACATTGGCTACCCCCATTAACATCATGTTATAAAATCCTGACATTCAAGAAAATTAAATCGTTGAAATTCTTCAAAAATCTCCAGACTTATTTTAGACATTTTCCTTTCTAATGTTTAAAGTTGTGGGTTGCCATCTTTGTCACATTGTATAAAATGAAATATACAGGTAACACCTGATAGACTAACTCTGATAATTATTAACAAATGTCAGGTGTAATACGCGGGTGGTGGAGACACCAATATATATAGCGCAAGGCAACCAGAGAGAGTGGCAGTAAATAAACAACTACAGGAACCTAAGCAGGGTTTCTTTACCACTACTCTCTGTGGTTGCCAGTCCATCTCCACCCCTACTAATTTCACCCAGTGAAATATAATTATATAAGAAAGCATGTGTTAATAGTTCTCTCAGTAAGTCTACTAATTTTATTTTTTATTATTGTTTAATGTGGCTGGCATTTAGACGCACCATACTTTTAAATATTGACACGGTCTGACGGCTGCAACATATGTACAAAAACTCTATACCTATAACTACGGGAGGAAAGCAGTCGAGTGGTAGGAGCACTGGTTCTAAACCACCCATCAGTCGACTTTTCTGCGATGAACCTCATCAAGTTATTTATAGCCGATTGCTGGAGTAACCTCGTCTCTATAGTGGGCAGACGCTTGATATGTTTGTCGGGTGATAGTCGAGTGTCGAAGGTATTGTATCTGCGCTGAATATAGCTGCCACAAAAATTCATTATAAATTCATTATAAACTTGGCTGATACTCTATAAATGTTGTACATTGCTTTCACTTTACCTTTGCCATTCACCTTGTATATGTTTTATACAGATAAGACTACGGGTCGCAGTTCGAGACCGACGCCCGATATCGAGTCGAGACGACCCGAGCTAACTCGAGACCAGGAAGCTCTCATCAGCATCGATGTCGTCTCTCCGGATCCTCCAACTTCACTGTCTGGAAACTGCGGAATTCGCACAGCCAACATCAAATTCAACAACCTCGACGTCATAGGTAATTTCTAAACAAGGGGAAACGACACCCGTTGTAGAAACATATTAAGCAGCCCCAACATGTGGGGGAGGGGTATGCGACCCATTACTGATATACAATCACCCAGTGTCTCGTAAACCATCATTTGTCAAGTTACATTGGCGGCTTCAACACACGGTATATAAATGTTACATTTTATAAATTTTTCATACGCAGTGAACCACAAAAATGTAACCAAAATCAATCGGACATAACTTTTTATTTTTGATATATTTATCTAATTTTTTCTCTACTTTTTTGGAGAAAGATGAAATTTTATGATGTTGTCATTTTTATTACTCCCGGAGTATTATGATAGGGCTAGGGTCATTTAGACTAAAAATATAAAAATACCCAAAACCAATTCTTTCCGAATTAATTTATAATTATCCCATTAGATTTTTATTTGTGGGGATACCTAAAGGCTGCAATATTCAAGGATAATCCCAGAAATATTGAGGACCTGAAACTTGCAGCGATTCAGATTATTACTAACATTTCACCAGAGGCCCTACAGGCGGTGATAAGGAACTTCTCGGTGTGGATTCGTGAGTGCATGGAACGCCTAGGGGGACATTTTGAACATATGCTCTAATCAATCACATTATCTACTCAGTGCTTAGTTTAACTATCTTATAAAATTATATCTCTCCCCAACATCGTTGAGAAAATGAAATATATTTGATTTAAAGTACACTATTAGCAACGCTGTCGAACACACTTTACATCAATGAAGAATACACATTAAAAATTAACTGTAGATAATATATCAGAAATATAAAAAGTTATGTCTGATTGATTTTAGTTAACATTTTTGTGGCTCACCCCGTATTACGGCGCATGCTATTCGAGGTATGTATCTACGTACGTGCAATTACGCTGGAATTAACTGATCGTGTGTAGTCGATTTATTGGCCCTTTACGATTATCACAATGTCACTGTACACAGTTAACACCATTAATTACAAAGAAAGAGATTGAGGTTTAAGATCAACACCTTTTTATAGACTAACTAATTTTATTGATCACAAGCTTTCACATAAACACTCAGCTTCATCGGGTCAAATTGCTCACCGGATGAAGCAGAGTGTTTATGCGAAAGCTCTCTGTCAATAAAACTAGTTCTTTATCAAATTAAAAGGTGTCGCCCGTACTCACCCTCTTCATTCACTTATTTTAGTTGAGAATTTCTCGTAGCGCTAATCACCCAAGTCATAATAGAAAATTGACCATCATCCATTCCTACAGCTTGTTCCGAATTGTGACAAATGGTCAATCAACAGCGACCCGTGTATTTTGTCATTAATCATTTATACATCCACCCCCGTGACCATGTTGCCATGACGATGCAGCTAACCAGTACACCGTGATGGAGTTGATGGCATTCTTCACTCGGGTCATTCCCCTCGCCCACAGCTCACGCCCCCAGGCTTCCATACCGACAGCTAGCGCGCCACAAGCTACCGAACCAGTAATATCACGCGTTATTATAATTTATATCAATAATTATACCATAATTATAGCCTCGCTAGATGCATCTATAGACAGTCAAAATTATGAGTTTTTTCATTGAAAAAAAAGCATTAAATAAATCAGGTGTATATATGTAACAATTTTAGTGTTGAATTGATAGAGCGCTATTGTGCACACGGATGTTACTGCGGAGTTCAGGAATCTGAACATTCTCCTCCTGAGGATCATCAATGATACTACCGGCAAGAAAGAGGCGAGGAAGGTTGCCATGGCAACAATGTCGTCTGCTAACATCCACGCCACGTTGGGTGTGTATCAAAATATTTTTGCCAGAATTTATTTACCCTACCTATCTGCCATACAGTTTATTTTGTATGGAATAAAGTCGGAGATTCTGCCTATCTCTCTTGTGGCAGACAGTGAATTTTGTAACATGATATGCACCAGACCGATTATCCGGATGTCATGGGTTCGAGTCCCATCAGAGGTATAGGTTTTTTCTGTGCATTTCTCTCCACGATATGGGGCATTGTCTATCCTTAATTTTAATGCCATTATCTAATTTTTAAATTTATTAATTCATTCGGGATTTTTGGTGTATTTATTTTTGTCTATTCATGAGCAATATTTGTTTGCTTTATTACAAAAAAGTTGAAGTGTGCCCTTTCTGCAAAAAAAAAGTATTCAGTGTGTAATATCTCAAGTGACACATTACTACCCATATCAGGGCATAAGTTATATATTAGTGTGCAATATTTCTGGTGATAAATTACTTGTGGAGGGCTCTATTGGGGGCCTCTGTTCTATATACGTATAGGTGATGTTATACACTATTATACACAAATTAGTTGTGGGAGGCCGTATCAGAGCTGGAGTTCTATATATTTATTGTGCAATATTTCAGGTGATAAATTAGTTGTGGAAGGCTCTATCGGGGGCTTAGAGTTACGGGATGTTACCCCCGAGGACTCAATACATAAGTCAATTGTATCAGTCGGTGTCTTGCACCCGGATTCTCTGAGTGACAAAGCACGCACGCCATCAACCATGTACCAGACGGCGTATGAGGGTTTCTATCCAGTCATAAAACCGATCGCAGAAGAAACGAAGGCGTTCTCTTGTACCGTCATCAAATCGAATACGACGCCGACTCTGATGTCGAATGATCGTGATTTTAACGTTTCGTTGCATACAGCGTCCGTTTGCTATACGCATTCACCGAGATTTCTTCGAGAGTTCGGTCAGTGCGTCTCGGAATTTCAAGGGTACATCAAAAAAGTCTCGACGTCCCTGAAGCACGCAGCGACTGAGGTGGCTAAAGGTATCGTTTCAAAACGTTCGGATGTGATGCCTCCATTCTATGGCAGCACGGGAAGTCTGGATTCTCTGCACACGACCTCTGCGCACGAAATGTCATTCAATGACTCGGCGATTTTCGAGCAGAAGTTGTGCATCACGGTCAGCGCCGCGTTCGATAGTCCAGTTATTGTTTTACCACGGACAGCTGACAGCAATGAAGCTCTTGTGGCCCATTTAGGTAAAATTTACGTGCGAAATACGGCTTTTGACGAAACTGGAGTACAGTATTCAGCCGCCGATTTCAGTTTCTGTATTAACGAAAGCGATAAAATTTACATTGATGTCAGGAACATGAATTTATATTCAGTGGATTTAGCAAAACGCGATGTAAAAATGAAGTCGTTCTCTTGTTTGGATAATTGCAACGTACATCCATATATCCAATGTCAGAGCCAGACGCCTATTGTTTATGACACAAACATCGAATTTACAATCAAAACGAATGAGCCCCCTGTTATTAATTTAGATGACATCCAAGATATGTGGTTTAATGAACCCAAGTCCTCAGTGCAAACGGAAATGTCAAACACGGTCGTTTCAATTAACATGAAAATCGCTACCCCGCTGAAACTTGTGATCACGAAAAATATTTACGAGCAAATTTTGCAGACGACGGATAATGTGACGTATGATGAACGACGGGACGCTAACGTAAGCAGTAGCATGAAAACCAGTGCGACGTCGATGGCAGATACCAGCGACATTTTATCTCAAAACGTGGATAAAACACGCGAGAACACACCAACAGAAAAAGGCAAATCATCCAATTTGACGCTGAAGTTAAAATTTGACGTTCCAGAAGTTGACATCGAGATGCGCGGTGAATTCGGGGAAGGTGAACAAGGACTCGTCGATTTGAGACTCACGAATTTTTCGATGGATTTTGAAAAGTCGAATTCTTTCTCGACGAAAGTGAAAGTTGCTCTTCACGGTTTGACGATGGAGGATTTATTACAAAATTCCGAATCGGAACACCGTTTTATCATGGTGTCATCGACTAAGGCCCGTGTGACACCATGTGTCACCACAATGTCATCATCATGTCCCATCAGTTCCATCGTAATGCCGATTGCTAATATGCCACCATCCCTACCCACCACGCTCGTAGATATTCAAAATGTTTTCTCTTCCCACCATCGTGCCCTCGATCCAATCAGACCAGACTTCACTCGAAGGAAAATGCGACATGAGTTAGTTGCTTTATTTACCAAAATTAAATAGACAGTGGCTCGATAGGAACTTGCAATATTTTGTTAAAGGTATACAGGACCATAGACAATGGCGAGGGAAAGTCACAGAAATCGCACCATGTGTGTTTACTGCGTTTTACCCCATTCTGTGCCATCGGATAAGACTACATTGATTTCGATCATTCTTGAGATCTGGAAAAATCTTTGCTAACACTAGAGAATAAAATGTCCTCCTTGGGCATAGATGCTTTCTTGAAATTGACTACCAGTTTATCTAAAGTCAATGTAAGTATTTCAGATGCTAATGAAACTGTCTGATGACGTTCACTTCCTGATATCTGGTCACCTAACTACATGATCATCAGTAATAGCAGATTTAGTATGACGTTTGTGATTGTGACGAAGGTAGGCTGCCCTTAAGCATTCCCTACCGAGGCGTGAATAATCCTACAGTGTGAGCTCTGACAAGTCCCAACCCCAGTCTGTATACACAATAGTTGAACCCGTTTATTTGCTAGGTAACATTATCGTGGTAAGATTTCACCCAAGATTTTTACCTCACCAGGGAGAGCTCATGCCCGGGCACCCCTCCCCCATCCCCCTGTCTGTCTCGCTGTGACTCTCACAGTTCTTCCATGGCAGACGACGCACTCGTCGAGATCAGCATCGTCATCATCGACAAAAACTCACCCGAATATCATACGGAATTTAACAGGGTACATATATTTATACCCATACAGACTACACACAATAATTTGTAACGTCATGCAACCATCCAGTATTACAAATAACATTCTATTCTATCCAGCTTTATTCTTTTATTGAGGGTACTTATTTGTATGTTGTAAGTTAACAACTTCCAGACTTTAAACGAAGCAAAAAATACTTTTCACATTCGCTGTGTATCTAGGAGCTTGACATTCATGTAGTAAGCATGAACACAGAGGCGTGTCTACATTTCACGATGTTGACAGACTAACCGATACATTGACGTCAAGTTCAACAGCCTCGATACAACCATCAACCTGCAGACGTGGGTAGTCCTCTTGGATTTTGTCGGCATGGGAGCCAAGATCCACGATGCTGATGTACTCACTGGAACTTCGCAGACGACCATCAACGAAACTTCAACCTCATCCGGTCAGCCCAAGTGACCATTTCGACTAAATATTTTGTTAAAACACTCACTCAATGTGCTTTTATTTGTCTCGCATAGCGTACTGTAACCTTGTAGTTAAGTACACAGAAGAAATCTACTAACGCCTAAACTGAAGTCATGACTTTAAGATGGCCTGGAGCAGATATAGTGAGGGCTATACCATGACATATATAATCAACCGTTAAGCCCTCTCCCCCTCAATTGTTCTATTTTTATAGGAAGTAGATAGATAGTTGAAAGGTAGGAGCATTGGACTAAAGCGAAAGTTTGCAGGTTCGAAACCTTTCCCTAGCAATGGTTGACTTTCCTGCGATTATCCCCAGCAAGTCTTTTCTCCCCATTTGCTGAAGTACACCTGTCTAAAATGGCTAGACGTTTAATATCTTTGAAGGGTGATGTACGAGTTTTGAGGGTATAGTATCTGTGCTGAATAGCTGCCATAGACTTTCAATGTAAACTGCATATGAAAGGCTTCATTGGCTGATACTTGCAGTATATAGATATTTTTGTACCTTTATTTGACATGTGTTTATAATTCATTTCCAGATTCATCATTGCCAGTTGTCTGTGTACGTCTGTGGATAGTTCTTTATGTGTGGGGTATCCAGAGAATTGTCCATTTATGCATGAGAGGAGATTGTTGTTCATTATTTTGTATTTTTTTACATTAATAAAGCGATCCTTTATCTTGAATAGTATTTGATGTTAAATAAATGGTTTCGAAACATCGTTAATATTGCGACATAATTATCGTGTCTTTCGTGTTAATTTTTAAATGAAACATTTCAGATTCAACTGAGGAATTCGTCAACTCTAAAGTCGATCTCTCTGTCCAAAATCTAAGTTTAACATTTAACAAACCCAAATACGAACTGTCGCGTTTCAACGTCACGAGGTTCACGACGCGTATCAATGCCCGAGACGGTGACATTGCGGCGTCTGCTCAGCTCGGGGCGTTGTCCTTACTCGACCAATCGCCAACTGGCTCACTCTATCGCCATAAGTTCATTACCATCGGCGAACAAGCTCTGGATTTCGAAATGTATAAGTAAGAAATTGGGTTGATTAAATGAATAAGCCATGAGACATAATGCAGATCCCATTCACAAATGTTTCTCTCAGATTTTCCTCTTAGTTACCATTATTAACTATTATTACTCAAATCGGTAGTAGGGAAGTGATCACTTGACCTTGACATTTTGCAACATCAAATAGAAGATAGTTCATTGTGCTGCATTATGTAAGTACTATACGTCGAAAAACGCGGGTCTAATCCATCAATGCATTACGCACCACACCTGCCTCCCAGGTATGGCATGCCCGATCCCCACCTGCAGCGACCATTTGACTTGCGCATCAAGCTACGGATGGCATCGGTCCGTTATACCCACAGCCAGCGGTTCCACATGGAGCTCCTCGCATTCTGCCAAAACTTTCTCAAGCTTCAGGACGTTCTCGGGCGACAACGCGCCGCCTCCGCAGGCAAGAAGGTATTTACCACGCATGTACATGCAAATTGATATAA
This sequence comes from Epimenia babai, assembly GCA_011762755.2. Lineage (NCBI taxonomy): Eukaryota > Metazoa > Mollusca > Solenogastres > Cavibelonia > Epimeniidae > Epimenia > Epimenia babai. The sequence continues at coordinate 9,079 of WURV02139424.1, forward strand.
AGAACGTGCTGTGTACAGGTCACTGCCAGTAGTACTGTGCTTAAAAGAATCAAAGAATATTATATTTATATTGGGATGAAATATTTTTAGTGCAACTTATATTGACTACAGTTAATAAGGTAGCACTGAAACCTGGAATCCTTTGCTTTTTAATGCCACATGGATCTTGGCAAGTGAAATTTTACTGTTAACCCAGTTAATTTGGAAACTTATGGCCTCCCTACTTTCTTGTCGTATGCTTTGCTGTATTCAAACGAAGGATTATTATGTCTAGTGAGACGTCGCGTGACCTGAGCAGAATACAAGGGTGTATTTGTTCAGTCTCTGTATGTCCTGATACATTTTCTTCAACAGTGCTTAATTTTAGTTGTCGACCTAAGATGAGGCAATTCAATTATAGAATATATTAGTGAAATAATTTTAAGAATTTCATATTATAATGAACAATTGATCATGTTGTTGTTCGTGTTGTCATTGTTCATGTTGTCATTGTTCATGATGTCATTGTTCATGTTGTCATTGTTCGTGTTGTCATTGTTCATGTTGTTCATGTCATTCATGTCATTGTACATGTTGTCGTTGTTCACCTTGTTCATGTCGTTAATGTTGTCATTGTTCATGTTGTCATTGTTCATGTTGTCATTGTTCATGTTGTCATTGTTCATGTTGTCATTGTTCATGCTGTCATTATTCATGTTGTCATTTTTCATGTTGTCATTGTTCATGTTGTCATTGTTTATGTTGTCATTGTTCATGCTGTCATTGTTCATGTTGTCATTTTTCATGTTGTCATTGTTCATGTTGTCATTGTTTGTGTTGCCATTGTTCGTGTTGTCATTGTTAGTGTTGTCATTGTTAGTGTTGTCACTGTTCGTGTTGTCACTGTTCGTGTTGTCACTGTTCGTGTTGTCACTGTTCGTGTTGTCACTGTTCGTGTTGTCATTGTAGTTGACTGAGACAGCAATGCGCGGAGCTCGCGTCAGCCTTGACATCGAGGCAGACTCACCAATCATCCTCATTCCGGAAAATTCTCGCAGTTCCAACGTTTTAGTCATGGATCTCGGTCATTTTACGGTGACCAATGAATTCATATTCGACGGCAATCTCGGCACAATCAAACATGGAAAATCACTCTTGAGTACCCCGACTGATGAAACGGTAAAAAAGCCGCCGATAAAAGCGAACAATTCCAACGACACGATGTTCAAAATGACACAAAGCATCTTCGATGAATTTCTGCCGCCCCGTGAAGACTATGACCCCATGACTGACAGCGTGTACGGAGATTTAAACCACGACCTCCGGGCAAACAGTCCCGATGATATCTTTCCACTCAACCGGGATACAGAAAACTCCAGCTCTATACACATTGATGAAAGTATCTTCCCAAATGTCTCAGGAAACCGCCATGAATTCTACCTGAAAAAGATGCAACAGGATTTAGATCTCCATCCAAATCTCTCCTACACCAACGTCTTCGATAAAAACTCTATCACTAATGCAATTGGGTCAAGTGTCGACGGAGACCTGGACGTCTTGAAAAGACCATCACTCTCCGACACATTGCTCTCATATCCCTCTCTGTCTTCCTCATCAAATACCTTTCCGCCTTCCATTCCATCATTTACCACTTCTCAATCACCCCAAACTTGTCACATCTGCTTGTTAGACGTCATCCATATTGCACTGTCTGACATTAATCTTTACTCTGCCACTCGCTTTAACCACGGAGTTTTAAATGATACTCACAAATCCGATCTCACTTTTCCATCTTGCGTCATTGCTCGACGCCAGGTAAAATTATTAATATGAATTTATAAACAAATCGGAATACTGGTAAATGAGATATATTTCTACGTTATGTTAACTGAGTATCACTGAATTGTCTTTTTAACCTCTGGTTGTGCAAACGTTTCTTTTGACGTGGCTGTGTTTCAGATGCCCATTATTTTCTACTGTATCTCATCGTCTCACGATTCATTGATTACCTATCATAAATTTAGCATGCTGTTAAATGATGTGGTAAAACGAAGTTCACCTGTCTACCCAGACTTGTTAGTTTGGGCTCTGGTGATATTCTAACGTATTCTGTATTGCTGTGATAGCACCGTTCCATGACACCTATACAAGTGGTATATAAATGTTCCCATCCTATTTATCTAGTACTAGTACATATCTCCTACCATATTTTTTGCGATATATTTCCATTCAAAAACCATGAAAATACCATGAATTACAATTTATTCTGAATATATAGAGATATTTCCCACGCAAATTTATCTGTAATATTCTCAGAGTATTTTTTTGATATGATCGTGATAAAAGGAACACTGGATTTTAACAGATACATGAGTGGATGTGGTAGAATTGAAAGATGTTTATTTTACGCAAAACCGTATTTTTGATTGCAGGAGAAACACAGAATCCTGAAAGAAAAGTGCGTTTTGGACCTGCAAGTCGAGCGAAACCTCGAGGGTGACATTAGCCACGATGTTCCTGACTTCAATGTCAGCGGCTCACTATCATCTGCGGTCTTCAAACTTGACCTTTCTCAGTACAAGGTCATCCGTGGCATTCTCGACCACAATCTGGGCGAACCACTGGAGGATTTCCAAACACCACTTCTCACTCATCTTCAGAATCCTGAAATTCAGGTTGTTATGCAGATTAAAGCGCAGAATTCTTCAGTTCTTTTCGTTTCGATCAAGTGAAAACCATACATCTTACTAAAATTAGTGTTTAATCACATGTGATAATAATGTTTACAAATATAATTGTATCGCTCTACAGACGGTGCTGACAGGAGAAGTCTGGAAGGTCGTTTCGATCTCATTTGACTTGAGTAACGTGACCGTAGAGCTGTTAACATCGCATGCGGATGAGGACCAATCGGAGGCATCGCTAGCAAGGCTAGACTTTCTTAAATCACACATAATGTACGAGAGCCATTCAAACCAATCAAAAGACATCGAGTTGACATCGCGGGAGATACTTATAAGCGATACAAGATACCAAGGTTCGTCATCACACTCTATTGTCCAGTGTCGTTATTTAACATGCCACTAGTCTCTGCCATTTAACGCCATTTAATTTTACAGGGGAGAAGGCATTAGGAGTAGATCATTTGAATGGTATCCAGAAGACCTTGGCTTTAAACCCCTGTCCAGGGAAGCCTTTGCTATGTGTATGTGGTTTATACAAATTCTTCTCACTGATGTTGCTGTGTCTAGAATGTTCTTTTTGTGTGATCTCTATAGCACTTACCTCTTTACTATGACATCATGTCATGGTAAGTGATCAACACAGTAATCACAAATTTTGCGTAGTGTGTGTGAGACATGTAGGCTGTTGATGGCATTTGGAACAGCTGCGTGAAGGACTAAGGTCCATGTGTCCCTAGTGGTTTTCACAAAGGTGTTTTATTCACCTTCATAAGTGAGACTATTTCATTCGTTGGGTGAGCCACAGCTAACCAATTTTCGCACAGCTCTGCAATTTCGCAGATATAATCCTTGTGTTGATTTCCGTTAGATTTCTTAAGCATAGGATCATCAGACCAAGGGGAGGTAATTTCTGCCGAGGTTTGTAATGATACTTAAAAAACTTTTCTCAATAACCCTAAATCTTCCAAATGTTTCTAATGTGTCAGAAGAGTGTCTTTAGGCCTCTTTGGCCTGTTCTTTCAATATCCAAATGAGTGTTTTGAAGCCTGTTTGGCTTCTTGTAACAGCCAAGTGTCTGGAGGTTTGGCCTTTTTTCCTTTTTTTAGTTTTTACTTATTTTGCAACAGTTTTTTTAAGCTTTTACTTATATTCATGCGTCTCAAGGGCTTTATTCCAAATTTTTTTGTGTTTGTTTTTCTTGTTTATTAATTTTTTTTTCCAATAGTTAGGTGAGCTTCTTGAGGCCTCTTCGGCCTCTTGTTGCCATTTAACGCCTTATATTGCCGTTTATTGTTTTACGTTACCTCTAAACTTCTTCAGTGCCCTTTATTGCCCTTTAAGAGCCTTTATTCTCCGATATCACCACTTAACTATCACGATGCATGAAGAAAATCAAGAATGTAAGTAAGTTATTGTATAATGTGCAGTAATAAAGCAACATTTGACTGACTCTCAAGGTGTTCACAGTGCAGTTTATAAATGTATATAGCTATTTGGTTGTTAAATACTAAACTACTGATGAATACCTGACAGATGCACCAGCTAACGCACGCCCCAGTGTGTTCTCCCACGTTCTCCAGCCATCCAAGTCACCCCACTCGACGTTCCCCGTTCAACTTCAACTTCATTTCCGCTCGACACAAACCAGCAAGACATTCACAATCCTTCTCAACAACATGCGGCTGTTCTGCGTGTTTGATTGGCTCGTCAGTCTACAGGAGTTCCTACTCACCAACGCCGACTCACCCCTCCCCAGAGGTCACAGAAAATACATGATAAACATACGTAGTTACGTACGCCCGAGAACACCATGATGGAAACTTCTTTTTTCAGTTCTTTTTTCTTGTCCTACTCCGAAAAAACCTTCAACTAAGATGCGTAATTCCAACACTGCATTTTATTCATTGAATTTCAATTCACTGATTGTTTCTCAAAGATATCCTTGTATATCGATGAGGATGGTGAGTTATCCATGTATACACTCGCATATTACCCATCGATTCTGATATCAAATGTCCCTCCATTTTAGAGATGGATTTGCTTCAGCAATTGGGGCAAACGACTCGCAGAAAAATTGTGTATTTGGCCATTTTGAACCCACGACCTGATGGTTATGAGTCCGGTACTCTTTCCACTCAACTAACTGCTTCCCATTTAGTAGAGCGCCATACCAGTTTTGTAAGAATGGTAGGGTACCATACAGGTCATTTGGATACATGTCGAGTGGTTTAGAAGCTGCTATAGTAATGAGTTATGAGTCCAGGTAGAAGATCCCTCGGCTGTCTTTCCTTTGCCCTTCAGTTTTCGTGTAGCCAATGGAAATATTACTGAGCATACTGAGATAAGATCGGTGTTACAGAAGTGGGTCTGCTACCAAGTGTGATTCACGGAAATTATTGCGAGATGCTCAGATATCATGAATGATTGCAGAAAGCCACGGAGCAGTTCGGGTCAGTCCACACCGAGAGGTGCGACGGTCAGTATCGGACAGCACGGTCATGTCTCATCCTCAACGCAGTCCCCTCACCTGTTACTCGGGGGTCATCACCAAGAGAGGACCCATTATCCATAAGGTATATCCTTACCCTAGTTGTGCTCGACACCCTACTTCCCTATAGTTATAGTCTACAGTCTAACTGGTGACAGATACAGCAATCTATACGTCACTGTGAACTGTATATATATATATATATATATATATATGTATATATATTTGGTATGATTTTAGTCTGCAGTCTGCTATATGATGTATTACGAGTTTTTCTCATAAGTTCACTATCAAAGCCTACCTTTTCCAAAAAGCATTCGGAGATACCATTTAATAATATTTTTAATTTACTGTTCACTTCTTAGTATGTTTGACTATTATATCTTCTTCGTAGAATAGATTAATTGTAAATTTCACTGTTTCGTGCCAATTATGCTACTTTTTACCCGTTACATACCTTTTTATCTTCCTATTTATTTTTGTGTATACTCTGTTGTATTACCATTATTAAGTGTCGCTGATAACTAGTTAGTTGAAGTGGCACGATAAATACAATAATACCAATAGTACCAATATATATGTATTTGGATGGATAATGCTAAGAAAAATACAATCATTTGTCATTGATATGCATATACAGTGCAATCCTCTTAATAGGATACTGGATAACAGAATGATTCGGCTATTGTCATAATCTTCAAGGACCGTAAATGCGCTTAATGAAATGATTAAAGAGTTTACTTGAGTTGTAAAAGCGGCCATTTTAATAGCTTTTCAGAAGTCTTTGCAGATCTATTATTTCTACACCATCTCTAGTTCTAAAGTCATGTCTTCACTATCATGAGTTGTATACGTAAACGCCACGATCTTACGCTCTCAGACAAATTAGAAATTTTCCGTCTTCAGTGAACAGACGTCAATTATAGACTTTTCCCCAAAGTAATGTGTGAATATTAGTGCTACAGCAATACTTTCACTTTCATTTTGTTTTCTCACTGATATTTTCATTCGTGTTTATGGTATATATATAGTATTTTTGTTTTATAGAATATCCCGCTTATTAGAATATATTTTTTGCGGTCCGAGTGAATGACATTAAGAGATTACACTGTATGTATATTTAATTTTTACCGTTATGATTTATCCATTCATTCCGTATAGTTTCTCTAGAGACCATGATGTGTCTACGGTAAAAAAAGATGTTATCTTATTCACATATATCGTGGGTTTTGCGTGAAATCTTTGATTCCTAACGGAAACCCATTAGGTTTTGTATGCAGCGTATAAACATGTGATAAAATGCTGTTCAGGTCGATGTGCCGTTTGAGTTGAAGCTCAATGTATCGGACACGGAATTCGTCGTCGTGGAAGATGTCTCGAAGTGGGACTCTAACGCTATCATTCTCAGAGTAAGACTTCGCTTATACTGTTTTATTGATGTTTAGTTTTTTTTATTTATTTATTCAACAAATGACAAAACATGAATTTTTTGCTAGCAGGTAGATATACGCACATACATTATATAAGAACACATGACGATTTCAGTGAAACAATTTTAAATGGTATTACATGTACATATGTAGGCTAAATAAATAGTATGCGTAAATTTAAAGGAAAAAAGTTTGTGATGCGTTTGTGTTCTTTCTACACCAAGAAATCTAGGGAGGTCTATTATTGGCTGTAAGCATAGAGATAATGTTGGCAGAAAGTAATTCACCTGAATCTATTGATCGATTTAGTGAATTATCCTATCCTAAGAAATAGAAAGTGGATTGAGTGAATTAATTACAAAAAAGGGCAGAGGATACACTAGAAGTGACAAGGCTGGACAATATATTAGGGTGTGGGAGGGGTTGGGATCTAAAGCAGTTGAGGGTCACAGAATTGCGTTGGTATGAGCATAAATGTAGAAGTGATGATTATATAGGAAAGAGAATGCTGAGTTTGAAACTGCTAAATAGGAGGAGACGAGGGAGACGTGAGAGACGCTTTATGGATGCATTGAGGGATGATATGCGAGCGGTGGGTGCCAGAGAGTATGCAGAGAACAAGAATGAGTGGAGAGAGTTAATTAGTTCTGGTGACCCCTCAATGTCAAAGTGTCGAAAGGAAAAAAGCCCAACTGATTGATTTAAAAATTCGGATCATTGGTCAGGTACCAGCTCATTTTTGTAATATCAAAAAATCTGTCATTATGTACCGTATCTATGGTATCGTTATAGCATTGTCTATTGAGATCTTTAGTATGGCCCAGTTGTTTCTGTAAATAATCATAATATTATTATTATATTAAATAAATAACAACAGCATGACGATCTATGCGATTGGTTAGTGCACGGCGGTCCTGCTGTACAAGCCCCTGTCCCCCGACAAGCCTCTTTCCTGCAGTCTCCAACGACTCGAGGTCTTCTCCTGCAGTCTCTCATCTGAGGAAGACACGGCGCTGTCCATCCTTGACCCCATGCAGGTTACGGCGGATCTCAACGCCAACAGACCGATAAGCTTTAACCGCTCGTCGTCTGCGGGATTGCTCGATGCTAAACCGGATGCGGGTCGCGCTCTGGAACTGGAGGTCAGACAACCTTATGAGAAAGTTTTACACTGGGTATTTCATTCAATTCTCACAGGAGCATTATTTATAAGACACCAACATTAATCTCACATTTTCTTCTGGTTATAAGATTTAATTTGACTGCATTTTTGGTTTGTGTTTTTTTGCAGGGAGTAGCAAAAAATCAGTAAGACATACTCGTGTTGAATATTGTCACATGATCTCAAAGTTACCGCGATACCATTTGATACTAATATCTTAGGTGACATTTGATTACCATTATTTCACATAACGATTGATATTTCCTGCTCAGGTGATATTATTAGTGCGCTGTAAAGGTAGCCTAAAGCTGTGGTTAACACGACGAACAGATTCACCTTATCACGGTGGGGAATACCGCGGATTCTGAGCCAACAGTTGACTTTCGTCCATTCACGCGACTGGCTGCGCACAGACCGCCTACATACATGTTACACACTGCGCTTAATCTGGGATGGTAGTTACTAATTGTTAACAGTGACAAGACAAGATAGCGAAGACGTAGTCGTAGGCCATAAATACCATCTAGCGAGTAGTTGATGCTGAGCCGTTTCAGAGGGGAAAACCCATTAAGCAAGTATGTTGTAAGGGCTACCAAGACTCTCCAAGTGCTATTTGCTCAAAAAACACCACCAGTGATATATATACTGGCAAGAGCTTGGATCGAAGCACGGTCTTCTGGATTCAAGTCCAACTATTCAACCACAGCACTAACTGTCCTATTGTCACATGGTACTTGATACTATTATGTCAGGTGATATTCAATACCAATATGGCAGGTGACATTCGATACCATTATGTCAGGTGACATTCGATACCAATATGGCAGGTGATATTTGATACCATTATGTCAGGTGACATTTGATACCATTATGTCAGGTGATATTCGATACCAATATGGTAGGTGACATTTGATACCACTATGTCACATGACATTCAATACCAATATGGCAGGTGCAATTTGATAGCATTATGTCACGTGACATGTAAAACTATAGCCATGTGACGTTTGATACTTTTATGTCAGATGATATTCAATACGGTCAATATGTCAGGTGACATTTGATACAATCTTGCTAAATGCTGTTTATTACCGTATTGTCAGATGACATTTGATACACTGATGTAAGGTGACATTTGATACAGTTCTGTCAGGTGACATTTGACACCGTGTCAGATGACATTTAATGCCGTTATATCAGGTGACATTCACCACAATGAGCGTACGACTGTCATACCACGACATGATGCTCTTCTACGCCATTCTCCAGTCTCTCCCTACTCAGGGTTCCCCACATGCTTCACCATCCATGTTTAGTAAGTCAGCATATAAAATTTGTGCCTGGTGTCACGCAATAGACTCCATATTATCTGCAAGACAACGCGATAGCTCAGTTGAGTGAGCACCAGTCTCGTGCCTGCATGTAGAGGCTGCAAATCTCGGGCAATCCTCAGGATCCTTTTCTATTATATCTTTGGTCTAAGCATTTCATCTTCATATTCTAGGTCAACTCAGCCAGAAGTAATTACTTTTATTTGTGGTGACATTCATAAATACACAAGAGTAAAGTAAAATTGTGACAGCACCTGTTACTTCCCATACCACACACCTATTACCAAACTGTCTTCCCCAATGACTGAATCTGACGCACGTGCAATTTCGCGATCTTTTCATTTCCCATTGTATTTTAATTGGATTTTATTTTTGCTTTATATCGATAGATTAAGATTTTCCCAAGCTTTTTCTTACATCATAATATCACTCATCAAATAGTCGTCTTTTTATTCAGTTTAGTTGTATAAAATGAGGTACTTTCAGCCTTCACAAATTCATTTCTTAAACCAGAACTTTGACCTTTACAAATTGAATCGGGAATGGTGTTCATTTGTATGTCATGGAGGTAAAGTTTTTAATTTTTGTTGTGTACTATTCTTTATCTAACTTCCTATCTGATTGGACATTTAGCTGGTCTAGTGTTCAGAGTAGATTGGTAATTAACAAGGTGTTACATGTTATCTGTTTTTTACGGTATAGTTTAGATAAACATGACACAGAAAACTGTAGTATAGAAAAATGTGACATAGAGAAACACTAAAACAAAGAAATA
>WURV02139535.1:0-18925 GCA_011762755.2 Epimenia babai
TAAATATACCTGTGAATTATAAGTCAACTAGCAATGGGCCTATTAAATAATGGGTCCTTCACCAGCATCCGTATCGTCTCAGGTAAATATACCTGTGAATTATAAGTCAACTAGCAATGGGCCTATTAAATAATGGGTCCTTCACCAGCATCCGTATCGTCTCAGGTAAATATACCTGTGAATTATAAGTCAACTAGCAATGGGCCTATTAAATAATGGGTCCTTCACCAGCATCCGTATCGTTTCAGGTAAATATACCTGTGAATTATAAGTCAACTAGCAATGGGCCTATGGGTCCTAACATAGCTAGCCTGTATATACACTGATTATGACAACAAATATGTCTACTCTTTTATTTTAGTGGTAAGAAACACTAGTAAAAACCAGCAAATCCTCCATTCACACAACTAGTAGTAAATGCCAACAGACAGCGTAAATATGTCGCAAACTGATAATTTGTGAACGGTGATGATTATGTCCGGTGAGATATCCACTAGATAGACAAGAGACAAACGCCATAGACGCCTTCCGGAGAGAATCCACAACACGGCAATGTTAGACGGAACAAGACCGAGACCATACCTCACTGGGGCTATGTGGACTATCCATATCCGCATGCACAGACGGCATTTGCAGCGTCCTTTTTCCTCATAAGGCTACATGTTATAAACTGGCTACACCAGGGATAGATCCTGGGTATTCAAGCCAGTAAACCACTCGATTATCGTTCTGTTTGTATTAGGTTTATCTCCATCGATAGAACAAGACGTCAAAATACGAGGTTTCGCTAGTACTGAGCAGTTTGACGTGCGATTTACAGTTATTTGCGAAGGTACGCAGGTGTCTTTACTGCGGTATAATTAGGATACCACAGTTATGAAGAATTATTATTCCGCATATTGAAAGTATAATGGTCATTGCCTGACGAAGTACAGAGTCTATACGAAAGCTTTAATCTGTCGCGTTCTCGGGATTGAGACCAGTTTGCTTTTCAACTCGACCTTTTCTATTCATCGCACCTTTTCAGCCGATGGCTACAGTGCCGTCCACCCCTACGCCGGGTATTTCGTTGGCTACGTCGCAATCGCCGACAGGTACCAGCGCACGTATGTCATCCAGCGCCAAGTCGCCTAGCAACGGCGCGCAGCAGACCGCGTCGTCGATGATGGCTAAGGCGCAGTCTCAGTTCGTTCAGCGTCAGATGGCGAACGCTGCGGCCAGTCAGCCGATAGTCATCGGGCAGATTGGCGGAATGGGTCGGTACAGTAACCATTAGTAGTTTTAAGACTTTTTTTGGCCTGAAAGCGCCTTAACCCCCAGTGCCCATAGGGGTCTGGGTAGCCTTTGCAGTGTGTTTCTGTTAGGGTTTTTTCCCTCTGACGTTTGCTGTGCTTCAGATGCTCTATATATGATCTCTATGTCACCTCCCCGCTATGTCGTCATCTCATTGTAAATAACCATTGACCTTCCATAGACTTAGCGAAGTGTGCGACATAGGTAGCTCATATGTAGACATCTGGAACCGCTGGCGTGAATGGAAAAAGGTCAATTGTCTGCCCAGACTCATCATTCCCCTACCCAGTCATCGCCCTCCCCGGTCATCGCCCTCCCCTGTAATCACCCTACCCCGTTGTCACCCAACCCCATTATCACCCTACCCCATATCATTGCCCTACCCCGTTATCATCCTACCCTGTCATCACTTGACCCCGTTATTACCCTAACGCCATCATCGTCCTACCCCGTCATCACCTTATGCGGTCATCACCCTACCCTGTCATCACCCTACCTGGTCATCACCCTACCCCGTCATCACCCGACCCCATTATCACCCTACCCTATCATCACCCTACACCAGCATCACCCTACCCCATCATCACCTCACCCCGTCATGACCATATCCCATCATCACCATACCCCATTGTTATATGATATTTTCATGACATTGTTATATCCACAATTAAGTTACAATTTGTAAAGAACCACTGATGGCCCAAAAATGCTAATGTTCAATATCCAATCTAATCATATGCTTCCTTATCTTCAAGTTATTTTGTCGTTTAAGATTACTTTACAAATCTCCTTTCTATATATCGTCGCATTGTTCTGCCACAGGTATGCTGCAAAGTCAAAATGCACCGGGGTTCATGACCGGTCACAGCGACCCAGGCAACAAATCGGGTGCCCCGGCAACGATGCCAGCCCATTCCCAGGTGTACTCCCAATCCCAGATGCGGCTACCATCCCAGCCTCCGCAACTGAACAGCAGTGCCCAGATCCTCACACCCTCAATGCTCGCTGCTAATCCAGCTTTACTACAAGCTATGGCCAACTTCCAACAGGTAATTCGGCCTTACTACAGGCAATGGCCAACTTCCAATGGGTAGTTCAGCCCTAGTACTAACTTTGGCATTCCTTCAACAGGTAAGCCAGCACTATTACAGGCCACAGCCAACAGGTGATTTTGCCCTTTCACAGGCCAGGGCCAACTTCCATTCTGGCCCTGAAGATCCAAGACCAAAGCTCATTTAATGACAGTTGAATTTGTTGTTCTGTGGACATATTGAACATCCAATTGAACGTAATTTATAATAGTTGGATCATCAGTGTTGATTTTTAAAACTGATTTCTCCAGTGGCTAGATTCTTCGAAGTCTGGTTGTAGGATGGAGTTCTACCCATTCTAAAATGTGTAGCTTCTGGGCGGAGAATGTCTCCAATCTTATCAGCCCATGGTGTCTGCGTTGCCTTTGCAAAGTGTTTGCGCTACGGTTCCTTTCTGCTGATACACCTGTGTTCAGATGCTACTCCGCTTGGCCCTGCCTCTCCCCTATCTCATCATCTCCCTGTACACATCGCCACCTGACAAACACAATTCGCGCAGTTTACGATACAGGTGGACAGGTAGTGCACTGGCATTTGGAACCAATGGCATAAATGGGCCAAGCCTGCTCAAATAATGCTAAACATATTTACTGAAATCATAACCACCGTCTAGTCTAGCTTTGTAAAGCGCCACTTATGGCCCAGATAGTAGACTCATACGTGCTTATATGTGCATACATACATCATCATATAGGAGTAATAAAAACCAATGATATATCGGTTCTATTTTTGTCGGTATATAGCATGTTTCTTCAGCTACGATCATGGTAGTAAATATTGCTTCGAATTATGAAGTTCCGTAGATAAATCCTGGTCCATATATCTTCCTCTAGGGCCTGCCATTCGCGCACATTGCCGGTCAGATGCCGGCCCAACCACTGTACATCCGCACCGGTGGTTTGGTACAGCCAAATGCCCAGCCTACGCAGCAAGTGGTGCCAAATGTTACCAAACCACACTGTCAATCAGTAAGTATCGATAGTAACACCGTTGTCACCCTGGGTAGATGTCCAATTTTCCAACATGGATTACCTTGTAAAATATATAATATACAATTTTTTTAGAATCTCGTCTGTTCATCCGTACAATGTCAATATTTTTTTCTTAAAAATCACCTGCCACAGATCTTGGACGTGGCAGACATTGTCCTATCATTCAGATGAATTTGGGCTATTGTCATCCAAGCAATACAAAGTAATTTCTGCCAATGTCTGTATCTTTACATAAAAGTTATTGGACATTAATGGTCGCAAAGTTTGGTAGACTAGTTCCTACATTGGTGTTATTGACATTTGTTTGGAGTAGCGGCATCTTTAATTTCAAAATTTTAATTTTTCGTATCTTTTTTTATTTTTTTGTTCTTTTATCGTCTACTTTGTTTTTTATGCGAGATAATGGCTGACCGTTTCTAGGCGTCTTTCGCATTTTGTTATTTATTTTTATTGAGAATTTATTGAGGTTGCCATTAGTATAATTCTGATGGCGATGATTGCACTAAGCGATTATTCTAAGATTATTTACACGACTGCTTTATTCAAATCTTGATAATAAAACTTGGAGATAAATGGTCTCTTCATACATATTTTAAGTCAGGTGCATCGCAAGTCATATTTTGTGACTCAGTATGGAGAGATAATGTAAATGTTTGTATTCAAAAAGGCGACATCTTTCTAATCATAAATATCGGCTATTAATTGTCAGTAGGAGTCAGACAATGGTGGTTGATTGAGGGTATGATGACTCATTGCTACTCTTACTAGACCACGTCGGTATGCTTCGCTTCTATGTCATTACTACCTCTGTGCAGTTGCCCGCAACTAGCAAACAATCGGAATCCAGTTCCGAACCATCGGTCAAGCAGTCCGGCGTGGTCACGGCGAAACCAAACCACCAGAACCGGTCACTCTCGGCTATCTTACCGATGTCTTCGAAACCGGCGGCTGTCACGGCCAAAGTGCAGCCGACCAACGTCGGTTCGGCGCCGTCCGCCGCAAAAGTGCCCGCGACGGCGATATCTTCGGTCGTCTCTAAACAGACGAAAACGCCAACGACCTCATCGCGGCTGAACATACCGCACGTGTCCACGGGGGTAACTAAAACCCCGGCGACGACAAAACCGCGCACAAAACCGACGAAAACAACGACCGTTGCGGCGGCTATCGCCCAAGCGAAATCCGCCAAACTCGCGAGCTTGCAGAAATCGGGGTCGGCGACGACCGCCGTCGCCACGACGACGACGTTAGTAACGTTAACTACGGCCGTGGTGACGACCAGCGCGCCGAACGTCGTCTCGGAAACGCGGGTTACCTCGTCGGTGCCGACGCTTGTTAGTACGACCGCGGCTACCACGATCCTGGTGAGTCCGAACGTCACCAACTCCACCGTGGCGGTTACGACGTCGACGCAACCCCCGGTTACAGGCGTTACGGCGGCCAAAGACGCGACGAAGATTCCCGAGACTGCCCCTAACGAGGAGACCAGCGTCGCCGTGGTGCAGCAGAAGAAACAGGCAATCGTTAAACCGCAGATTCTCACTCACGTTATCGATGGCTTCGTGATTCAAGAGGGTCCCGAACCCTTCCCTGTAAGTTACCAACGTGTAACGGTTACGTTCATTTGTATCATCAATGTACGAATTGTATTATTTATGTTTCTCACTGTATTGTGGTGGCTCTATGTGGTTGTTACAGTATATTATTAATGTTTCTCACTGTACTGTCTTATAATTACTGTGGTGGCTCTATATGGTTGTTACAGTATTGAATATTGTTCACCTGTTTTAACTCCACCGAACCAGTCATGTACACGGACTGGTGACAACTCACGAACTTATGCCCATGAGGGCGGCTAAGTCCGCTCATCCCTCTCTAGCCCGGCAAAATTCCCAGTGACTGTAGCTAAAACTATAAACACACAGCTCACAGCAGGGCCTGACTGAGCCACAGAAATCGGCACCACCCGATGGTCATTATATATAATATAGACTAGAAATGATTTCACATGCATGCTTGAGCACTTCTGATACATTTACGAATGCTGAAAAGTCGTAAAACTGCTGGGCGTCTAGTAAATACTCTTTGAATCCATAAAAATTACCATTCATCTCATATATATTTATATATATATATATATTTTATAACGTTACACCAAAGTCACGGTCACTTTTTCATCTGCTATATGTTTATTTACCCGTCCACACACGGTATACTAGATAGGTCGATCACACATGACCTGTCGTATATTTCCCGTTTAAATAGATCGTGTTTTGGATGTTAATGGGCTGGCTGTATCTCAAGACGCTCCCTCCCATCCCTGGCGTCCTCTCCTTGTACATAATCATCTACAATCGCACATCTAGCCATGTGCGCTTCACTGATAAATCGCCTCTTGGCATTTCCACCTGGTGGCGTGAATAGCCCGATGCTGCTCTTGTTCCTCCTTTACACTTTCCCCCACGCAGCCCTACCATTCTCATTACACGAGCGCGATGAGAGGCCAATAAACTCCTGCGCTACCGATGAATCCCAAAGGAAACCGCATGTTGTGTGACATTCCCGTCATTCTATATATGAATATATTTAGTGATATATAAAATGGTGATGGATTTTCTTAAAGCTGCACATCGGAACACGACTTGTAATTACAGATTCAGAGGTCGTCGCTGCTCACTGAGTTCATCCCTCCCGCGTCGTACGGCCACAAGTTATCGGATAAAGAATCTGAGGAAGACGGCCCACCTTGCCTTACGCCTGAGCCCTCCCCTGGTTAATATAACATCATTACTGTTATTGATACAGTAAGGCGATTTTTATATACCTCACCTTAATACCAATAATACCGCTTGCACAGCATGCCAAATGATAGTTCGCAATCTATCGTTCTCTTATTCTATCTCCTTAGACATTCCGTTCTGCCTCAGCTGGTTTCCTATTTCTTTTATCCACTTTCTTCCTATTCCCACCACTTCTCGTTTCTCTGTCTCTCCCAGATTTACTACATTAAAACTACCATACAGAAGCGCATGATTAAACAGATCATAATACATCTAGATCGTCGATTTCTATTTTTTTCTCGCATTTTCGATCATAACTTCTCCATTTTTGCGGTGTTTTAAACGCTAAAAAACATGAAATGACAAGAATGAAAAACGCCGCGCAAGATTTTCCATAATCGCTCATTTCGCTACTCAACCCAGGCGACAAGCAGCACGCAGCCGTACGCAAGTGCGAATACTGCGGCAAGGTCGACAAGGACAAGAAGTTCCGGCGCTCGAAACGATTCTGTTCGATGGCCTGTTCGAAGCGGTATAACATCGGCTTCTCTCGTCGCTGGGACAAACACTCCGATGTCTCTCAGAAACAAGCCCCCGAACAACACAGCCCATCAGGTCGGTCTGTGCATGTGGATATGTACCCGAGACACACCTGATAGTTTTTAGGGGTCTCCGAGAGGGGTTTATGCGGTATTTTGCTAAATTATAAGCATATGCGGACATTTAAAAAACATTTTTTATACAGAATATATATACTTATATTAAAACAATTGCTTATTTTTGGTATACAAATTGATTGCTAATTTTTGAGTATACAAACTTTGAGAGATTTTAAACATTTAGATAGGACTTACTTGCTGATAGCGATGTTAAATAGGAGTGTTTTGAGTTTAGTTTTAAATTGGCTGACGGATATATTAGCTAACGAATATCTACTGGGAGTGCATGACAGATATGGGTGCAACATGGGGAAAGAACTGTCAACAAAGTTAACACTTTTGCGAGAGGAACCGCGAGACCTTAGAAATATTTGATCTTCTGATGATTAATTGTGGTTTTGTACAGAGCCTTTGAAGTTGACTCGCAAACGCAAACATTCGCTCAAAGCCCACCACAGTACGTGGCACATCGAACGCCCGTCCAAACTACAGCCAAATACTTCGGAATACATGGTTAGTGGAATACCTGCGAATACATTGTTATCATAGAACCCGCGAATACATGGTAAGTGTAATACCTGCAAATACATGTTTAGTGTAATACCTGCGAATATATGGTTATCTTAGCACCTGCAACTACATGGTTATCTTAACACCTGCGAATACATGGTTATCTTAACACCTGCAACTACATGGTTATCTTAACACCTGCGACTACATGGTTAGTCTAATACCTGCGAATACATGGTTATCTTAGCACCTGCGAATACATGGTTATCTTAGCACCTGCGAATAGGTGGTTAGTCTAATACCTGCGAATATATAGTTATCATAGCAACTACGAATACGTTGTTATCAAAAAACCTCAGAATACATAGCCTATTACACCTGACAGCATGGTTATTATTTTCCAAATACCTGGTTTATCTGATGCCTGTCCCTATGTGGTTATCGTAGCACCTACCAATGCATTATTAGCCTAATACATTCGATCGCGTGGTTCACGTAATACCTGTGACTGCATCATTATCCAAACACCTCCGGATACATGGTTCACATCAAACTGGAGAATACATGGCTAATGTAACATCTTCATATACATGGTTATTCAAACATCATTAAATATATAAGACACACATTTTTATGTGTAGTTTGTGGCTGTTATTCATAAGGCACCTAGCTACCTCTTTCCTCTATATACTGTCACACTGACCATATACCCTACCTCTTTATCTGCTGTACACCTCTATATACTGTCACACTGACCCTATACCCTAGCTCTTTCACCTCCGTGAACTGTCATACCGACCTTATGCGCGGGTTAACGTGTCTTCTGCAGTCGGGCGGGGACGATATGAGCTCGTCTCTCGGGGACAGAGAAAGCAGCTCGTCGCCTCCAGACACGCCGCCATCTCAGCGAGCCGTGAACGATGACACAATAGCCAACGCGAACACCAACCCTGCTACGTGGAGTGTAAGTCGCTCATCTTATTTACTCATTGATTCCTATATACAGCATCGACGATATTCAGCTGTATCTGTTCTTCCTCAAACGCTGCTTATACGGCAGACAGAAAAATTATCAAAGTCAAAATTTATAATTTAATTAAATTGTATTTAGTTTTATGCGTCTATCGCCTCGTTCTGCAATCGTTCAAATAGCGACTTTTCATGCGAGAGGTTGCGACTAAGAATCCACACGAGCCAGAAGCGTACTCCACGACTTCCACTGTAGGAAATGAGTAGAAATTTTCATGCTCAAATCGTAAGAAAGATTTCAATTGAAGTGGGTTGTTGAAATTTAATGAGGTCATAACGTGGTAATATTGTTAGAGTGATATTTACTGCCATTGATAAAGTCGCGCTAAAACCTCACTTTTTTAGTTTTAAAGATGGTGACTGTGCGTGTGTGTGTTTGCGTGTGTGCGTGTGTGCGCTATAAATAGGCTTACCGCAGTGGATTGTTGCCCGAGCCGTTTTGTTTACAACGCACTAACTGTTTCGTGTTATTATCCCAGTGATGGCACCTCACCTATTAGTTACCTGTTTACTGCTATGAATTAAATCCTCCTGGGGTGTTTTACTAGGTGTCTGCGTGTGATTCGTCCGACATTGTCTTGTCATTTAGCCAATAGTTTTGCATATTATAATCACTCGGTCCATATATTTTTTATTTTCCTGAAACGGATTTATTCAGTATTTGCAAGCCCATTATTGGATTTGTAAAATTAGCATGTTAAACATAGTCAAGCGTTGATTATAATTTGTCAAGCTTCGCGGTTCACCCCGTGTTCGTCGTTGCGCAGGTCCAGGAAGTGTACGAGTTTGTACGCTCGCTGAAGGGCTGCGACACGTACGCCGATGAGTTCCGCACGCAGGAGATTGATGGGCAGGCTCTGCTCCTGCTCAAGGAAGACCACCTCATGTCAGCGATGAGTATGAAGCTCGGTCCGGCACTGAAGATCTGCGCGCAGATCACGTCAATTAAACAGGACTTCTCGTGACTCGCAGCCACGATATGCGAGACACCAAAGCCTTGAACTGGGTGCAGATCAAATCCATAAAAGAGAACATTTATTACTAGCAGGAATTTACTGTAACGCAGATCACATTTCCAATACACAGAACTTTTGATGCTCGAAGCAATAATGTGCGAAACATCGGAATCTAGGCCTGTGTGCAGATCATGTCCAGTGAACAGGACTTTTAATATGCGCAGCTATTATATGCGAGACATCAGAACCTTAAACTGTGCGCGGATGACATCTAATAAACAGACCATGTTTACTTCCATAATATATTGCCTATTCCATTTCACGTAGTGTTTCGATTGTACAACTCATCTCTTTACGGAGTGCGCCAGCGGCCTGGTGGGGATGTCCGGTCTGACCACGACAGGGGGCGGGCTGTCACAAATTGCCCACTTTGGAGTAGACAGGACTTCTCGTATACCCGAAACCGAGTTATCGGCCGATGTGGTCGATGCAAGGCACATCCCGTATACTTAGTGATTTATATAAGATTTGTCAAAATCTTTGATGCAGGAAATTCTTGTGGCTGCCCTGTCCTAGATTCTAACCAATCTCCTTAAATTCCTCTCCCCATCGGACTTTGTTGTTTGTGATGTGTGTGTAAGAGGGACTCGCTCGTGTCATTTTTCCGGTCTCCCCTGTTTTCCGGGTTGCTCTACCCAAGGAAGCAGAGACGATTTTAGACTAGACTCAAGAACCATCAAAGTCCTTAGGACCACCTGGATAATTTTTTTCTCAGCGAGTTGATCAAAGACCTCATTGTAGAAATTGTATTTGTGCCATAATTACCGTAATAATATGATAACGCGTCCCCCAGGGCAGGCATGGGACCAGATGTGGCCTGTTTCTTCCAGACTTCATTATTGAATTTATATGTCCTCAAGTCAAATGACTACTTTTACCACATTAACAGTGACCATTTTATACACTGTAGTTTTATGCAGTTTATTTCACCTGACCCATTAATCTCAGACTCCATCCATATATCAGCGACCCCACCAATATACCATTGCCCCCACCCATTAATCAGTGACCCCACCAATTTATCAGCGAGCCCCACCCATTAGTCATCATAATGCTTCTCTTGTTGATAAAAGTAGAGAAATAATTAATGTTTGTAAATATTTTACAATTTTATGTACCATTTTACATATCGCCAAAAAAATATTTATGTTTTATGTATTGTAATTATGGCCCGTGAATATTGGCATGCTTTTAATGCCATGATCTATTGTACATGTTCCCCCTTTCCATGGAGGTTACTTGGCCCTCTTTTATTCTTTTCCCAGCTATATTCTAATACATGTTGCCTGGGCCAACTCTTCATGAAGGTAACCTGGCGCTTCCATTTAAAAACTCGTTGCCTACTATCTCTTCAATAAATCTCTGCCATCTCGTCATCCAGGTTACGGGCCTCTCATTTTTTATACATGTTCCAACCTATCTCTTCTATAAATGTTTCCCTCACCCATCTCGTCATGCAGGTTTCATGGTTCCCATTTTCTACAAGTTACTAACTATATCTTCTCACACAAGTTCCTGACCATCTTGTCTTTATAAACGTCCTATTTCTCTTCAACACATCTCTTCTGACCGATACTTAACATATAAATGTTGGTCATATCTTTTCAATGTCGTAAATGTTTAAGACTTTTAAAGACTTAGATCCTGACGCTTTGGTCAACTTAACTATAAGTAAATGTCTGTAAAATTTATTTGTGGCAACCAGAATTAACGCACTACCAAATTTTTAAGTGGTTTGCTTGGTCATATTTGCTTGTTACAGAGGTGCTTTACCCGATGACCTATTGTATGCCATCATTAGGCAAGCTGCGCAGCCAGCTTTAAAGTGTTCTATATACATGTCACTCCTACTGTAAATTTGACCAAGAATACTAGTTATATGATAATTTTATTACGACACTTTTCTAATTTATCCAAAAAAAACAACCAAATTCTATATCTATACCAACCATATTCTAATTAATGGCTTCACGTAATTCGAATTTCACTGTAGTTTATAATGAAACATATTTATTATGGGTGAACTCGCCATTTTTGTTTTATTATGATGCGGTTTTATTCTGATTTTGTTCATTTCATCTTCTGAAATGATTCTATTTTGTAGTTGGTTACCATTTCTGTGGTATGATCAGAAGTTTCCTCTTACTTTTGGGTGCTAGCATGCTATTGCTTTAGTTATGTAGTATACCGTAGAGTTATATTATCGTCTGAGTGTATTGTCCCTGTAAATATTACTGAATAAATGTTTAATATACATCAGCGTTCTGTTATGAAATCGAGCTCATCGAGATATTTAGGTATAAAGCACGATTGTATTTGGTAACCTAGGTAACTCCAAAGAAACCATTGACCAGTAATTGACTCCCTTTTACCACCAATTTATATAAGCAATACTAAAAAATACATTTACATGCTTAAAATAAGTCGGAGAATAGATGGATAGTGTCATCATATTTAGTGTGAGCAGAGTGGGTGGTTGTTGGTAATATACAGAGCGTCTCCAAAAATGCATTTATTCGACGACCTGCTACTAACTCAGAATGTAATGAATATACAGGATATGGGTATCATTAGAAAAGCCTGCTATTTCTTTTTAAAATAAGCTATGAAAAATTAAAATCAATCAATATTTGTAAGAGATATTCGTGACATTTTGATTTTGTAGCAGGTCGTCGAAAAAAAATGCAATTTGGGGGGACGCTCTGTTATAGGTTAATGCCTAATTTTTTTTCGGTTGCGAGCATTGCGCATGCGCGTCGTCTGCTCATTTCAATGGAAGCTCCACCGTGAGTGACGTATTCCCGACTTCAAAATGGCCCAGAAAAAACGCATCGCACATAAAAACTAATAAATAATTATACGTCGAGTTCAAAAGGATGGTCGCATTAATTCGATTAATCAGGCAAATTGTTTCTGGTTAACTATTCAGAATTGAAAGTGAATATTTGTCTTTTGTGGAGTTGGGAGTTCCCTCTATTAAAATAGTAGTTAGCGCAGTTTGACGTACGAAGCGCGCTGATTGGCTCAGAAGGGGTTTTTATCAATATGCGGAACGATAACGCGGTATCTTTTTAAAATATAACGTTTCGTCCAGCCTATCCTCCGTATAGTATAAGAGGACGATCTGTGTAATGAGAAAACGTGATCAACGCACTCTTTAGGGTAAACCCTTTATTGTTTATCGAGTGGATGGCATCTTGAGTTGAACTCGCAAAAACTCCCCGAATGAAATCCTCCCATGGTCTTTGTGCATGTCGAGTATCTTGTCCTTGACTTCGCCCTCGATCGTGATGCCCATATCGCGCAATCCTCTCTCCATTGATTTCTGCGACACCCAGCCTCGTTGCTTTTTGTCAAACATTCGAAACATCGTCTTATAGCGCTCGATTCTGCCAAAAATTCACAAATTTCATTACCATCTACTTACACAAATTGTAAAAAAAAACATGAAATAATACTAATCCAACAGAGGGTTAACGTTTCCGGATTGTTTTTGTCCATTTCATCACTTTTCGCGGATTCATCCCTTCCGGCTATCACACATTACCTAAATATTTAATTTGCATTTATCTTTACTAATTATACCACCGTACCTAACATTCCGACGGTAGTAGGTCAACTGCTGTACTTAACGCCACAATAAGCTAATTATAATTAGTCGACGGATAATACATGTCTGTATACCTGTTCTATATATATTGTATAACATTATCATATGGCTGATGCAAAATAATGCAAGATATTACTAACTAAAATTATATATTTTTTTTCTTTTTCTCTTTGTTTTTTTTCATTTGGCTAAATTCTTCAGAGAGGGAATGGCGTCCCAGAAATTTATTTTATTCAATTTTTGTTTTCGTACACGAAAAATGTATATTTATCCTTTGATAAAGAAAGGCTATAAGTAGGCCAAGGCATTGTTTCATATTGCTGCATTCCCATGTAGGCTTGAGCTATCCGTGCGGTGCGTGGCTGGGCATTATCCTGTTGGGATATGCGGTGATTATGATATTCGTTCATAAACGATGTTGCTAATGGTACCATATAATGTGCAGTTAGTGTGCCATCTTTCACAAGGAAATCTGTATGAAAATGTGTGGATATCCCGACCTACACCACACCGTTGCCACCACCAAACGACCCAACGTCGCCACAGCACCACCACCACCACCACCACCATAACGTTCCCTTAACGATGGTATCGTAGTATCGTCGTAACGTATCGGTCATTAGATAAACACCTAAAAAAAAACAGGGCGCCGACAGTCATCCTCTTACTATTATACATTTAGACTTTACATTTCGCATTCAAATTTCTCACGTATTGAAATCAGGCTATTTTCATCTGCGTAATATAACGTCAGTTTCAAAATATCTCACCCCTATTGCAACGGAAACATTAATTCATGCTTTTATTACATCTAAAATTGACAGCTTCAGCACCCTCCTGTATACCCCCCCCCCCCCACACACACACACACACACGAACTTTTCAGACTTCAAAAACTGAAAAATTCTGCTGCCAGGATAATATCTGGATCTGCTATGCGTTTGCACATAACCACTATACTCCGTCATCTTCACTGGCTCCCAGTCAAATATCGCATCATATTCAAGACACGGCAAAGCCCCATCTATCTTAGTGAATCTTCTTAATGTCCATTTTCCATCCTATATAACCAGACACTCATCAGTAATATCACTCATTACCCCTAGGACAAAACATGTGAATTTCGGTGATCGATCATTTTAGTATTCAGCTCCCTCGATGTTCAACGCCCTCCTGAAATACGTTCGTGTTCCAATTTTTCAAAATTCAAGCAGCTCACCAAATCTCATCTTTTTAAAATCGCATTTCCGTAATAATTGTCCCTTTGTGTACCATATCTCATGTGTGTAGTGTGTCTAATGTTGATTTTTGTCCATTGCGTCATTTGACGGTAATTACCAAAAATGCGCATTATAAATTCTTTACCATTACCATTACCATACATTCCCATCGTGTATTAGTAATTGAAATATTATAATATTACATATTTGTACGTATAGGGCAGCTTATCCCACTGAGATGTCGCTTCATATTTACAAAAGAAAAATACAAGCCTCGTCCAAAATATTAACAAATGATCTTTTAAAAATCGTTAGACAATTAAATGTGAATATTTGGTTTTTTTTTTGTTGAGATCTAAAGGTGATTGAATGTGTGATTGGCCTTTTAAGGTGGTTACTGGTTACATAGAAGTTAAATTAACATTAATTTTATCGTGTAGTATAATATTATAACTGCCGTTGAGTTAAATACATTCAAATTGATGGATGGTAACCTGTTATTAATACTGTTAGAGTCTACAAATTTCAAGTCGTGAAGCGTTGATGTGTTGATTCTTCGCATTAATTATCACAGAGAGAACTTGTTACACCGACTCATCATACGATTCAGCATTTTTGTGTTAGGATATTCGATAAAAGAGACTAACTTTAACACAGGGAAACAAAACAGTAAACATCTAGAGTATAAAAAAAATTATTTAATAGATGGAATTGACTTCGTGAAAGTGCGGCACCGGCGAGCTCGATAAACTTGTCCAAGAACACGTTGGAGAATATTGGGCAAAAACCATCTCAATGACGACCAACCGCCGCGGCACTCGCCACACGCGCGGGAAGACCCTCATCTAGAGTATCAAGAGAGGGGTGGAGGCAGAAAAACGACGACTCGAATAGTTCAGTTTTTACATGATGATTTTGCATGATTATGAAGGTGAATATAATAATGTGCACAAAGACACACAGTGTGTAAAATACCGGATAAAATGTCAAATGTAGTGCAGGTTATCTCAGTTGCTGTATAATGTAGATGCATCCATTCCAATGAAGTGACCCTGCATAAAAGTCCCCGTAAAATCACAGCAGGAATATATGGCCGCAAAATAATACCTTGCCGTAAAACGACGAGATATCCTCGGCATTGTCCTTAAAGTTAAAGTTAGAGTTAATGCGATTACAAGCCACGCCAAGTCGCACTTCTAAAGGAATTTACCAGACAGTTATCCATGCTCAAGGATAAACATACTGAGCGCTCTTGACTTTGGAATATTTCACTGCTTCGATATAGTCTTGAGTCGTGACGATGGGTCGGTCCCCAACAAATTTCTGCAGAAGCGTCTGAAATAATAATTATATGTTAATGACAACCATCAATGCCTTAGTTGTTTTTGATCGAGTATATCTACGTTAGACCGTCGCCTAAAAGCCTCGCTAACTTCATGCCAGATCCAAGTTATGTATTCGACCTCCAGTCACAACCATTCAACTTACTTGAGCTGCCGAAATTCCACCTGGGACACCCAGCGCCACCATAAGGGCGATAAATCTCTCCGGAGTTATCTGCCCGTTGTGATTGTCGTCTGCTGCGTCGTACGCGTCGAGGAAATCCTGGATTGTCTCTTCGGACACGTTGTCTGTCACGTCGTCAGCCATTTTGTGGTTTGAATAGTGTGTCCGTTGAGGTACTGTTACTTAAAACATACACTGAAATATTATCATAGTTACAATACAAGTTTTAAGTAAATGCAAAATTGTCATATGACGGGGATGGCGGTTAAAAGAATCTACAATTTCGGAAAACGTGACTCATTCATACCAATAAAATTATAATGTATTTATTATCCTCACATATAGTAATATTTGCTAATGTGAAATTTGCATGCCGAAATTATAACGCAGTCGACATTAGATTGACAATTAGCATATGCGGAGCTAACTGATACGGATAATTTATGTTTATTTGATGAGAGACTGTATTATACGCGAAACAGCACAGGCGCACGATAGCCTACATTGGGTCATATTTTATTTTTGTCATTCGCCATTTGGATGCGAGGGTTGTTCGCAATTTTGTATCCAGGTGATAAATTATTGATGATATCATTAGTACGGCGTACCTGGCTGTGTTAACAATTTCACGATCATAACTATCGCTGGGTTTTTTTATAGGCTGCTGATTTTATTTAATGGTCGAATGAAAATCAATATGTAGGCTAAATAAAAGTGAAAAAGAAATCCCTGCCCTTAATATATTCTATTCATTTAAAAGGGGCAATCTATGCGACAAGCACATACGAGATCCAGACTGATATTCTTTATATATTTTTATATATAAGCACCCCATTTGTGCATCCATATTTTTGTGTACTTGTGTTGTATATAAATGTATTCTATACTTCTCTCTCCTTCACCCGATGGCGCATTCTCTGTTTCTGCGAAAGCTCTTATCTCGATAGATTTTGGTGAGTCTTAAAAGGTGTTGTTTTCTACATTTTGATACTGATATTTAAAGTCCGTATATCATGCCAGCGATATACACAAATATCTGTAACACGCATAAATTGATTGGCTGATTTTTGCGTGGCTCTCTTTATTAACGTGACGATAATGGGGGTAGCCAATGTGGATCGTTGAATAGCTGGAAATAAATGCACAGAAAAACCGATAGGCCTACCTCTGATGGTACTCGGAACCATGACCCACGACAAACTGAGCTTCATGGGTAAACTTTCTCCTGTATATTTAGATATGTAGCACCGTTTTTTGATAACCATTGATAAGTCAAATGTCACGTTAAAACGAACTAAACCGATGCATTTGAACGAAATTTTGTCTTCAATCATGCGTACCCACATTACTGACTACTATTCATATAATAATATGACTCATATTGGTGTCTTGATCTCACGTTTCTATTATATTAGGTGTAATTATGTTCCCCCAATCCACGCCGTTGTCGCTTCATTTTTCAAATTCAGTCACGTGCTAATTGAGACCGCTCCAATTTTATAATGCATAATAATAATGAAGTTTTATTTTAAGTGACAAGTCATTAAAATGACTTAGTCATTGTGGCAAGAAGATGCCTACGACACTTTACAATATAAATAATAATAATATGTCTCTAAAGCGCCTTTATACATTATCTGTAATGACTAATTAAGTCGTATAACACGATAGAAAGTATTTTAAGTTAAATCATATTCTAACACAACAGTTAAATGACATGAAATGAAATTGAATTCTTGTTTATCAAAAAAAATATGGACATGGAACAATGGATGAATCAAGAGTAACACTAGGCCAGATATAATGATTAAGAAAAAACTATTGCCTAAATAATGTATACACACAAGTTTGGGAAAAGTGAACTCATGAAGACTTTGGATCACATAGTAATGCAGAAAGGGATAATTTGCAGAATGTGTAAGAGTCGAGTGTAGATGGGTGTGCAAAACAAACTATTGCTATGGAATGTGAAAGCTATGCATAAGCACGAGTGAAGCGCAGTGTTGAGTTTTGATTTGAAGATATTGAGCGTGGGAGATGCTTTGATGTCAGGAGGGAGATAGTTAAGTAGTTGAGAGGAGTTATACGTAGGTGATGATTTTGTAACAAATACTCGTCTAAAAGGACAAAATTGACATGTTGCGGTAATATATTGCGAAATGTTATTTTAATCGTTATAATATCTAATTCCCGGGTCATGTTTAAACCATATAATATCATATAACCACAATAGCTGATTATCGCTCATGTTTTTACTTATAACCACACGAAGAGTCTAAGACAATAGTGCTTATCTACATACCGTGGCTGCTGCTCTCCATGAACAGTGTATTTTTTTATGTTAAGTGTGTTAGACAGCAATGCTATTAGTGCACTTTAAATCAAATATTTCATTTTTCATTTTTTAATAGAGTAATTATTTGTTTCTCATTGAATAACAAATGTATAAAGGCCCAAACAATTGTGCAGGACTCCAGCCACGTGTAGATTATATGGCGATCCAGTCTCTACTTAATAAGACTATGTAGTGCTATTATTTTTTGTAATACGTTTTTCTGGCTCTTTTAATAGTATAAGACCTACACAGAAGGCATACTTAACATCGATAGAACCTACCTGATCAGTGATACCACTCCCACCTGTCCAGTTCTTCTAGCTACTAATCAACGTGTACAAGTATCGGTAACTACAACACGATAAGTACTAAAATTGCCGTTCATCCGAGGACTCCAATATGTCGGCTAAACGCTGCCGATGTTGATGTTATGAATTTATTGATCTATATAGGTACTATATAGTGACAAATATGATAGACGAATGAAGGATGCTATTTAATAGTAATCTCTTACCTATATGTGATTTTTAATTAATGTCATTTGCCAACTGGCATACCCATGATTCCAGACAGAATCGCTGTCTACGCATCATTACCCCAAGCCTCAAAGCCATTCTGCTCTGTTACTCTGTTCCGTCGACGCGAGTATTTTCTTCTTTCTGGGGTGTTCAAGCTATTCAACTCCACCATTCTCGTTTTGAGAACTTTTTCGTGAACCAACGCAATCTGTATATAAAGATATATATTGTATTCTCTATATGCGTCGACGTATAATTATCACCCCCATTAAAACCGGTAATTAATGATTCAGAGATTCAAGAGATGACGTGCATGCGCGCTGCAAAAAGCCGATTATTTTATCGGAAAAAAATAACGAAATGTTG
>WURV02139646.1:0-18920 GCA_011762755.2 Epimenia babai
GTAATTGCATTTACCTACTGGATAATTGCATTTTCATACTGAATAATTGCATTTACATACTGAATAATTGCATTTACATACTGAAAATTGCATTTGCCTACTGGATAATTGCATTTACCTACTGGGTAATTGCATTTACATACTGAATAATTGCATTTACATACTGAAAATTGCATTTACCTACTGGATAATTGCATTTACCTACTGGGTAATTGCATTTACATAGTGAATAATTGCATGGTAAATATTTGTATTACATGGTAGATAATTGTATTTACCTTCTGGATAATTGTATTTACCTACTGGATAATTGCATTTCCCTACTGGATAATTGCGTTTACCTACTGGATAATTGCATTTACCTACTGGATAACTGTATTTACCAACTGGATAATTGTATTTACCTACTGGATAATGGCATTTACCTACTGGATAATTGCATTTATATACTGGATAATTGCATTTACCTACTGGGTAATTGCATTTACCTACTGGATAATTGCATTTTCATACTGAATAATTGCATTTACATACTGAATAATTGCATTTACCTGCTGGATAATTGCATTTACCTACTCAATAATTGTATTTACCCACTGGATAATTGCATTTACATACTGAAAATTGCATTTACCTACTGGATAATTGCATTTACCTACTGGGTGATTGCATTTACATACTGAATAATTGCATTTACCTACTGAATAATTGCATTTACCTACTGGATATTTGCATTTACCTACTGGATATTTGCATTTACCTACTGGATAAATGCATTTACCTACTGGATAATTGTATTCACCTACTGGATAATTGTATTTACTTACTGGATAATTGCATTTACCTACTAGATAATTGCATTTACATACTGAATAATTGAATTCACCTACTGGATAATTGTATTTACCTACTGGATAATTGTATTCACCTACAGGATAATTGTATTTACCTACTGGATAATTGCATTTACCTACTGGATAATTGCATTTACCTACTAGATAATGACATTTACTTACTGAGTAATTGCATTTACTTACTGAATAATTGCATTTACCTACTGAATAATTGCATTTACCTACTGGATAATTAATACCTACTGAATAATTATATTTACCTACTAGATAATTGCATTTACCTTCTGGATAATTGTATTTACCTACTGAAAAATTGCATTTACCTACTGGATAATTGTGTTTCCCTACTGGATGCTTGAATTTCTGGATGATTGCGTTTACCTACTTGGTAATGGCATTTAAACACTAGATAATGGCATTTACCTACAGGATAATGATCTCCCTGCTGGACAAATGGAATTTGCCAACTGAATAATAGTGTTTACCTACTGGATATTAAAATTTAGCTACTAGATAATTGCATTTGCCTACTGGATAATTGCATTTACCTACTAGATAATGACATTTACCTACCAGATAATTGCATTTGGATAATGTCATTTACCTACTGGATAATGACATTTACCTACTGGATAATGACATTAAAACACTAGATAATGGCATCTACCTACTGGATAATGACATTTACTTACTGGATAATGGCATTTAAACACTAGAGAATGACATTTACCTACTGGATAATAGCGTTTATCTACTGAACAATGGATGGAAGTTACCTACTATGGCATTTACCTTTTAGAATACAAGAATAACAGTCAGATAATTTAATACGAGTGGAGATACGAGACAGAAGGAAGCATGCCAAAGGCTGGAGGGTGTAAAATAATAAAAAATTGTGGGCAACAGCCACCCACGACGATGTTTCCCAAAAACGTAGTAACCAGATGTTATAATTTTCATTAATTAATTATTAATATTATATTTATAATATTAATTATGCAGTGGGTCTGCACAAATTTTATCTGCTATTTGTAAGTTAATAATGTATTAATGTAGAAATGCAGTCACAGGATGTGAGGACATGTGAGATAATTCAAGAATTAGGTCACGAGGGCCATGCTTCAAATAAACAGGCCACATCTGGCCGATGGGCGGCACCCTCCCCATGCCTGCTGTAATACTTATACAAAAATTATGTATAATAAAGGTAAATTTCATATTTATGCTTGCTTGGTTATAGGCTAATTATGATGGTTATCAAAGATCATCATACGTGCTGTCGAGACATTGGGGTATTATCTTAATGGGTTCAAGGGTAAAACGGTTTCCCAATGTCTGCAATATATGGGACATGTGTATAATGGATAAAAATTGCATTTAGTTGTATTACACCAGTGCAACAAACCAAAAGGGTCACTTATCACAATGACACGAAGAATACACATTAATTTATACGTCTCCTAATAAAATATCGTTAATGCTATAAAATAGAACGTATATTCAAAATACGTGGTATGATGCGAGTTAGTTATAAATAAGATGGTAGTTTTATAAAATTACCCAATAATAAAGTAAAACGAACGCGGACCGCATATAATACGGTACCGATGTAGTGACATATAGAACAATAATGTGGCGTTAAATAAATTACTACTTGGGTATCCACGATGAAAGCGTGTATATAGTCGGCATTTCTGTTCATGTAAAATCAAATAATTACGCATGACAATGAATGATCACACACAAATGTACTAATTTAAATAGAATGGAAGTTTCTGGATGAATCCAAGTGGAAGCAAGTAAAGGGTGTTTTTTGGTCGTGGCGTCTGTGCTTTCTGAACAAGACTATTTTATGTTCCAGCACAGACCCGTGTCTTTTGATGCATTTCATGGAGGATGCAACAGTAGGGGGGTAGTGAATTTGGACCTAGTATTCATGGCGCAGAACTTCATACGATTTTTTTTATATTTCATGACTAAATACATCGTCTATGTATGTGTTCTGTTAGTTTAATCAGTTCATGCATTATTTGATTATATTTACAAAGATCTTTCATTAAAATTCTGTAAATATCATGTCCTGTATTGTATCTCCTCAATCTCATTATCAGTCATAAAATCATCTATCACTGGGTCATCATTATTCGCCTTTGGTTCATAGTAACCATTTCATTGCCCTTGGTTCCTTGTGACCATTGCATCGATCTTTCAATCATCTAGATCTGACTGAGAGGTCACTACAACATCGTTTATCATTAGTTAATGGTGGCTTAGCCTGTCTGGATCACCGTGACCTCATTTGTCTGGGTCATCGTGACCTCATTTGTCTGGGTCATCGTGACCTCACTTGTCTGGGTCATCGTGACCTCGCAATTTCCCTACGAAGCGACCTCATCACCGCCCTCGTGGGTTACTTGCGGCACGCGCAAAGACACGATGAGTTTGTGCATTAACATCGACAACATCTTATCAAGAGGATCCATAGCCCCACGCTGCATCCACTTGGGGATGGTCTCACGAGCATGCACGAACCCCAGCTTGTGCAGCACGTAGTCAGCTCCAACTGGGTCAATCTGTTGCCGTGCCCAGTGGAACAACCTAATCGATTAAAACAAACACGAAGTATAATATTCTCATGCAATTAATCATGCCGACTAATCATATTGACCAGCCATAGTTTGACTTCCATAAAATAGAACAATATTGGCCAGTGGCCAACGCACAGCATATGACATGATTTCGCTTCGGCATATCCAGTGTGTAAACCAATTCAGTATTTATAGACTACTAGACATGGGCAGTGAGGATGGGGGATGTGGATAGACTGGAATATAATGACCTGAGGATGGTGCACTGGATGTGGAATCTTAAAGATAGAAAGACTTAAGTGGAGTTAAGATATCATCTGGGTTTGACTTCTATTGTTGATTGTGTAGGGAAAAGACTTAGGTGTTTTGGCCATGCCAAGAGAATGGATGACGTCAATTGGGTAAAGAAGTGTAGCGAGCTCGCTGTGAAGGGTAGTTGAGTGCGAGGGCATCCTCACAAAACATGGGGAGGTGATTAGATAATTCAAGACATGGGTATTAATCTTGACTTGGCTGCGGACATAGTGGGATGGAAAAACGCTATCGTGTAAAACAGTCCCACCCACGCTAGTGTGGAAAACTGACTCAAAATGAGGATGATGATGATGGGGTAATGGGACTGCTGAATTCAGCTGGAAAGTAACACACGCACTGTTTACTACAGCTAAAATATAACATAACATATTCAAAGTGTCTCTGCAAAATGGGTAATCTAGTGGTTTATTGACTCTCTTGTGAACAGGAAGTACCCTACCATACTGTTGGCTCCAACCGGATTGTGACGCACTCAAACTCTCTCCTGCAACCAGGATAATCTACTGTATGATGGCTCAAGCTGAAATGTAATACACTGGAACTCTCTCGTGTGATTGGGAGAACCTATCGGACTGTTGGCTCCAGCTGAAATGTGTTACACTGGAACTCTCTCTTATGTGATTGGGAGAACTTACCGGACTGTTGGCTCCAGCTGAAATGTGTTACACTGGAACTCTCTCTTATGTAATTGGGAGAACTTACCGGACTGTTGGCTCCAGCTGAAACGTGACACATTCAAACTCTCTTCGGTCTTGTTTCAGCGCGGCCGTGGGATCCAATCGTTTCTCCTGAATCTTTTCCTGCGATTTTCCCGTCACCTTGTCATCAACGTGAGCTTCGGCCTTCTCTTCAACTTTCTCTTCTTTGTTCTGTGTCTCCGATGACTTGGACAGAGTAGATTTCGTGCCTATTAAAACGTTGAGTAATCAATACCACATATGTTGTTGATCTAGTGAACTGATGCAGATGCCGTCCAGCGTAAGACAGAAAATTTTATTTTGGGAAAAAATAAAAAATGTTTTTGAGTATAATTACAGATGACATCATATTAATCAAACTTACAGATGACACTGAATAGATACAGTAGGCCGGGCAGAAATACAAGGATAATTCATATCATAATAACAACAGAGATTTGTGTAAATAATTGTATTTCCTGATAAAATAGATTTTACGAGGGTCAATAGAGATTTGAGCAGGACCTTGAGTGACTGGATGTTCATGCTTAAACCTTGTTTATTCAATGGTTTCAGCATAACATCTTAAGAAAAAATGTTATGATTTTCGAGTTATACCCAAGAAATGTCCATAATGATGAGAAATCTGTAAGGGGAAACACACCTCTGAACGCCATGTTGATAAACCATGCATTAATTAAGGCTTGTGTATCCACATCCAAAAGACACATTACTCCCAAAAGTGTAGTCTATGTCTTAATTAATAAATCATATTATACGCGATCCTTTGGTTATGTGACTAACTATATGCTCTACCTTATTATAATTACTGACTATTAATTTATAATTATGAAAAAGCCACCAAAGCATCCAAGCAATTTCTTCCCAACATCCATAAGGCCATGTGTAGGTGAAAAAGTTGTGAACTGCCAAGTGTAAATCAACTATCTCAAAGGCAACACATTAAATCACAGCTTTCACAATCCGCCGCTTTAAACCACCAAGTTAAATACATTCTTCCATGTCGTCCACCTGTCAAATCTCTACTATTGTAAGAGTAAAAATGGGATAAAATACGGGTATTATGTCACTCAGTTAGTTAAACGCACCGCGTGATTTCTCCTTGATGTATGATTGGATGAGGTCATGTACAAAAAGCAACACCTCGATATCCATGACCACAAAAATGTGACCTTCGAACTCTGATACAAATGTGCACTTGACCTTTGCCGGTTCATCTGAAAAGCATTTACGTTACTTAAAAAAATTGATGTACCAAAAATCATTAAATGTAGACAAATGTTAATGCAGATTTCACATTTCTGAACCAAAAAAAAAAACTTGAAAAGGTGATCTTGGATTCGTGAAGTTAAATAGTCCCGTACTCGCAGGGCATAAATTTCCAGCGACTTGCGAGGAACAGGCAGCTAGTTGAGACTATTTGTAATTACAGAAAGTTCTGGAGGTTCAAAAAGCGACACATCGCTGGTATCCAACACTTGCCATCAATCTCCGGGGAGTTTTCTAGCTGCAGATGTTCCGTCTTGAGATGAACCTGCATGTATGGAAACAAGAAGATAATCTCTGCCTCGTGACTGTACACGTGACTCTTGCTGCTTCTAACCTTCTTCACTTCAATGACGTCATCGGGGAAATTCCACGGCATTGTCGGAAAAACCCCACAATCTAGAGATGCACAAGTGAATAAATATGAGGTATTGTTAAATAAGCAGTAAAGAGTGAAAAGATACACCTTATTGTATATGGAACAAAATACTATACGGCATATTATTTTCGCCGATTATATTTTTTGCCTACATAGAAATTTAGGTAAATTCGCCGATCTTTATTTTCGCCTGTACTAAAAAAAAATAAAAAGTTCATTTTCCACTATCTACGATCTTTGTTTTGGTAACTGTAATAGGTACTTCCTGTTTAGTAAATGCCGCCATTTGTGTCGTCTGCACGTTGTCCTGGTTGAGTCGCCGTCATGAAAACAATCTTAAATTATTTCAAACTAGTGTCTCCGATTCCGGCCATATGGCAGTCTCTTTATGCAGTCTGATGGCGATTTAGACATTGAAATCAACTGCGCAGTTTGTAAAAACCGTGTCAGTGTATAGCGAAAGCGAAACCGATGCGTAGGATATCGTTACCGGTCAGTCGTCTTTCCCTAACGGCCGCAAACGTCGAAAGCGTTATACGAAAGGCGTTAGTAAAGATAGAAAGATCGAGATTGCGAAGTACGGGAATAAGTGGGCGTCGAGAAGGTACACAAAGAAAAAAAAATAAAATAAATAAAATTCGCCGAAAAGAGGCATCGGCGTAATTGGCGATTATTTTACACCTGCGAAAATAGTATGCCATACAGTATATTAAATAAAATATTATTTTGCTTGAACCATAAAGATAAGATTCACTCATAACATTTTACACAAATTGGTGACATATCTGTATTGAAAAGATGTGATTATGAACATTATAAATATATAATATATTATAAATTATGCTTGACATGTACTATTCATAAATAAATTTATTTTCAACGAACACATTGCTTAGCATGGATGTCTTGGTGTAATGAATCTTGGTGAACTGGTTAATACAGCCTTATATTGTTATAACAGCTAAACAACACCAAACTCAGTAGGTATGTGAATGGGGAGACTATAAAAGTACTGTCAGCAACGATGCCAACTCAAAGTAGTCATTACACATACATAATTAATGGAAATGAGATGTGGCACTGACTAGGAATGTGAAAAAGCAATAGAAAAAAAGGCACGGTCTTAGTATATGTTTATTATTAGTGGCAGTAAATGTCAATAGCATTTATAATATTGTCTCTATATGCTTGAGAAAATTTTACAATAAACCACAGCTCTCAGTATTCAGGCATGAAAATCTTGATCATATCCAGCACTGCAATAAAAATTTCCTGGTTGGAGATTTCAATGAGTAAACTTTTGCAGGATTTCCTTTTTGCGATATTTGTTCTACTTTCCACTGTATTATTCAACATTGTTATCTATTTCATGCTAACTGTAACTGTACATAACTGTATCCAACATTGATCTGTATTACCTGTATACTCTTAGGTATTATGTAATTTAGGTAATTACATTATAGTTTTAGAGCATTAGGCTATTGCTCCATGTAAACTGTGTTTGACAGCTCTGCTAATAAGTACAGTTTAAAGAAATAAATATCATTTCACTCAATTTATTCCATTTAATGAAAAATTGTGGTTCCAATGACAGCACCACTGGTTCTGAGTGCATTTTATTTACAATGCACGCACTACCCCCGTATCTCGGGTTCTGCAAATTGGTTGATGGTGTCAGAAATGGAGGTCAGTACTACCCGATACACTTATCACTATAATAGCATCTGAACTATGTTATAAACCTTTTATTTCGGAGCACGCGAATGTGTACTGGAACCAGTCTTGAATTGTGGTGAATGGCGGTGGGTTGTACTGTCCGCGTGACATTTTACAAATCGTGGCCATCGTATCGTCGCTCGCTTTCCGACTGGATTGGTGCCCGCCGAGGATGATCACAAAGTTCTGGACAATGTGAGTAGCTCTCGTGTCGTCTGTGCCAATCAGA
Source organism: Epimenia babai (assembly GCA_011762755.2). Classification (NCBI taxonomy): domain Eukaryota; kingdom Metazoa; phylum Mollusca; class Solenogastres; order Cavibelonia; family Epimeniidae; genus Epimenia; species Epimenia babai. Next base: position 8,046 of record WURV02139646.1, read on the forward strand.
TCGCATTTTAGTTTTTCATTTGCATCTCAGTGTCAACGATTTATTACAAATCACTGTCAACTTTTTGCTTTTTAAATGAAATAGTTTCCAATCAAATCATTTTACCATGACCTGTGAAAAGTATAACTCTGATTCATTATAAACATTGGGAGTCCCATCAGGGCTATAGGTTTTTTCCTGTGCATTTCTCTCCAGCTATTTATAGAACCACATTGGCTATCCTAATTACCATCACATAATAAACATTGTTAATCAATTATTAGTAGTTCATAAATACAATTATTAACAATTCATTAAGTAAAACGATCATTTGTGATTGAAAGACTTTTATTCGTGAAGCGCATTTTAATTTTTGCAGCAATTAACATTATACTTTATGAAATATTTGCCACAAGATGTATAATTAAATATATTCTTTTCTTATTGTATAATAAAACTTCCAGTAACTATTTTCCACAAGGTAGAGCTACCACTGACCCGATTGGTGGACGCTTTGAGCTTCCGTCTCAAACGTTATGTGAGGTTCATGCAGGACAAACAAGGCCCACGTCTTAGACCGGAAGTTAACCCCATGGTAGCAGGCGAGTGACGTATTATGACCCGTTAATTTCGCGAAACCACCGAGTATTGTCCCTTCAGTTGGTAAAGGGGAAGGAAGCATGGCGAACTGGCAGCCGATGACGTCCTCAAGCACGCTCTGCCAGTGGCGGTGGTGTTGTAACTCAAATGTGACTGCGGAGAGCAAAGTAGATTTCTTTATATTTCAGTACAGGCATTCCCTGTTCCTACATGGTACACTGCATGTCCGTTCGTAAAAAAGAAAAACAGTTAAAGCAGATATACTTGACACTTCAATGTGTTGAATCATGTTTCTGGACCTCTGAATGAAGTCAAAATGGACTACATATTGTAACTGAAACAGACGGGGCCTTACCACTATCGGACTCCTTTGGTCTTGACAGACTCGGGTGGTGGCGTGCGGCACCTCCAGAGAAAAGTCGTCGGCTGCTGGCGAACTGGTTTGCAAAGAACTCCTCTAGTTTAATGTGAATCTTCATGAGTTCTGGAGTGGTTGCTCGAGAGATCATGATGTGGAGTTGATCCCATGACAGGTCCGTATGGATGAAAATCATTGCTGGTCTGACAACAAACACCCCATCATACATAAAGTGGCAAACCAGACATACCTCGGCAGACCCATGACTGATGACAAACTTCCAAACATACTTCACGCAATGGACCAAGCTTAACTCACCCAGGCAAGGACAGTCTGAACATACACGTGATGAACCAAACATAATACATCCTTCCAATAACACTGTGAGCATACTTCACGCAATGAACCAAGCTTAAATCATCCAGCCAAGGACAGTCTGAATACCCCTATATGTTGAAAAAAGCATAACTCACCTGGCCACTGACAATTCAAACATACTTTAATTAAGGGTAACTCATCTGGCCCGTAACTGAAAGAAAAACGTGTGAACATAACTTAACATTAGCAGTTTATCAAAGACCTGTTGTTACAGAGAGGAACAACGCCATAGTCCGGCGTTCCGGCTTCTCGCCTCCACTCATCGTGGATGCCAATTGAAATCTCATTGGATCGAACCATTAGTACACTCGAACCCATGTAGTCGATACGTGTCTCGATACAACGCAGAGTAGCACCCAGTTGGTGAAGAGGTTCCTTGTTCTCCTGCGGATCTTCCATGATGTAAACTAAAAGGAACATGGCAGACACAGAGTGAAACTACAGTCAGCTATCCCCAAATCTTTATAATTCATTGTGGAATTTATCAATGTGTTTGCACAAACATCATATGTTTTACGAATCGTGGTAGTCCATGCCTTTCGGGACATGGTGTCATTTTCCTTTTAGATACATTTAAAACCTGCTCTTTAATCTAGGTGTGGCTACAACCCCGAAGAGAATATAAAATGCATCACTGAGTGGAATGACTCAATTTTTTGGGGTGGTCGTAAGATGGTATTGCTTACATGATAGTGAGATCAAGTATATTTTGCATTTATGTCCCACACATTAAATCTGCTCCCGCAGCTTGGCAAATGAGGGTGTTCCGAGGACTCACAGGGGGGTTAGCAATTCTATAACAGGCGCCGTTAAGCCACTCGCAAATTTACTTTCCCAGTGTATATCAATTTGCGTTGCAACAAAGAAATTTCACCGGTACTTATTTATGGCTGAGTCGACCAAAGTAATCAGGATAAAGTACCTTCCCCAAGGATACGACTGAAAAACACAAAAACATTGCCTGGATTTGAACCATCCACCTTCCGGTCCAGAGGCTGGAGCTCTACCACTGAGCTATCCCGTTCTCCCACAGTACTCTTACTGTACAAGTTTAACGCTGGCCTCGTCTTCTGCTAACAACTGACTTGTCATGACCTATAATATGACCTCTAGTAATAAACATCCTGTAACATGACTGCGTGTAATATGACCGAATATCATTTACCCAATCTATAATTCAATGCACCAACCCACGATTGCGCAAAGAATATTAGGATAAAACTAACCCAAATATTCCATTGGAGTGAAAGAAATCTCATCAAAACACTCAAACTGATCGTAAAAAGGATGAGTCAATACCATATTTTTTTAAGTTTGAAGAGTACTTCAAGTTTGTGGCAACAGAAAAGGTGAAAAAGATGTTCATATGATCAAAATGCGGGAGACTAATCCTCGAATTCGAAAATTCAAGGATTCACAGGTGGGTCTGTGCGAGTCAATCATCATGACAGTTATTTGGTTATAGTGCTCACAATGATTAGAATAATGACGTAACTATAATGTTAGAAATATTATGGCCAAAAAGAGAGTTTCTTTTCAAATTGTTTACCAAACGCTGTGGCCTGTAACAGATTGAGCACTCCACCAATAACCCCGCCCTTTGCCTCAAAAGTAGACTGCTGGAAGCCGCATTGGCTCGATACATTCTTTAGGCCAGTGCTGCTGATGGCGAAGCGTCCACTACATGAGAGGTCATCGGTCACCCAGCTGAAAGGTCAAGGTTGTGATAAATAATCGGCATCAAACAGTGCCGTTTGGTTAAAGCTATGGAAAGAATTGTAACATGTAGCGATAGGCTGAGATGGGCTGTTGTCTGGGTTATTACTGTCTTGAACTGCAATTATTACAGTGGTGCTGAAATCAAGTAGATACGCTAGGAAGCGGGATTATTTGATATCTTAGAAAGTGAGATAAAGGAAATATTATAGAGAGATCAAGTAGATACTTCAGGGAGTGAGATCAAGTCCATACCTTGATAAGTGGGTCAAGTAGATACCCCAACAGCCAGGATCAAGTAGATACCCTAGCAAGTACGATCAAGTAAATACCGCAGAATCCATGAATACTGTATTACGTGGGATCGATTAGATACATCAGTAAGTATATCATAACGATAAACATTGGTAAGTGTGAAGACAAATATACGAAAAGGATTGTATTTCTAGATAAGAGTGTGACGTCTTACTTGATCACGCCCATCAGGTTACTCATGTTGATGTCAATCGAAAGCTTCGAGAAGTTGAGAGCAAACAGTACGACCGTCTCCCAATTGTACAGCATGTGATTCGTGTCGGTAACCTTCGATGTGTCAGCACAAGCTGCCTGGTTTTCACCCAAAGTGGTCCCTCTCGTATCTCGTTGCTTTGCCGTGTTGTCCGACTCAATCTGGGGTGCTGCGGTGAGTGTTGTAGCACTCTTTCTGTCTGCTAAGAATTAGTATGCATCAATATAAAACAATGACTCATTTACATTGTATGATTTTTCAATTTTCTATAATTATTGAAAGAAAGGGCATTTAATTAAAATCTGCTTTCAAATACAACCCTTGAATTAACATTGTATAATTTTTAAATTTTCTATGATGTTTGATAGAAAGGGCATTTAATTAAAATCTGCCTGCAAATAGAACCTTTTTAAAAAACAAAAGTTTACTTGATAAAAACTATTAACCCCTTGCATGCCATGGATGTATATATATATATATATGATTATTGATTGAATATGGGTAATGACAAATACATTTTAAAATATGATGTTTTGTCCAGCACTGTACATGCATATCATTACTATTTTCAAAGATGGCATCAAAGGGTTAATTCCAGACAAAAATATTTCAAATGGTAACAAAATTGGACTTCAATATTACACCGGCATTTTTATATTTTTTTTCTATACAACTCTATATCTGCAATGCCTTATTGTTGACTGCACTGAACTAAACTGAATTTTAGGGAAATTTGTAAACGGGCGTGGCCAACATGCAATATTGTGCCGTCACCTCCTCGGTAGCGTAATTTCTCAGCTCCAACGAGAAAGCGAAATTTATCGCTCGATGAGAGACGCCGATGGTGGCGTTGGGTGACGTCGGGGCGCACAACATTGAGGGAGGGGTCGGTGTCATATTTAGACAGGGGACTCTCGGGAGGGGTGGCCGTGTCGAGAGGGTTAAATAAGGCACTGGTCGAGTCTAACACAAAACATGCACACGAAACAATGAATAAAGCAACAATAACAAAAACAACAACAACAACAATGATGATGTGAACAATTTAAGCAGTTAAGAAACCTATAAAGTACTATTTATGCTGAGCCATAAGTTCTTGTTTACTTTTTCTCGGCAGAGAATCATTAGTCTACAAGTAGCCTGAGGTTCCCTCAAATAAAATGTGTTCCAACCAAAAATTATCGGCACCTACGGTTGAGAACTCCCACTAGAAATTTCACGATAAATATATCGATATATATTTGGCAATATATTACTGAGTTGTCTCTGCATCCATTTCAACAACAGTTACATCACAATCATTAAAGATGGATCCGCGTGATGTTCCTCCACGTATAAGAGATATTGGTGATTGGTCATTGTCTCTAACCATCCCTGTGACTGTCGCACCGCCATCATTAGTAATGTAGGTTGCACGTTCCGCTAAACCTCTGATAGATTTATGATTATTTACAATAAGCTGATCTAATACAGAGAGTTAAATGCAATATAGAACATCGCGAGAGCATTGAATCGCAGCAACATCCGAAAGAAGAAGCCCCTCACATAACACTTCATAGGCTACACAGACCCCCATGCGCAGATGGGGTTTGAGGCGTTACTACGCAATAAATACTGCCGGTTGTATACTGGTTATATTCGGGATCAATTCAACATTTTCTACAGTTCCATTCCATTGATTTAAGTAGTACGCGACTTCCCCTTTCTACATCTACAAGAGTCACATCACAATTGTTAGCTATTGCTCACTGCACTGTTTCTCTGTTTGTCTTTACGATCACAATAGCTGACTATTGGTCAGTGCAATGTCCGTATGTCAATCTCTATGATAGTCATTTCATTAGTACAGACATAATGGATCCAGTAACAAATCACCTAATTTGAATGGTAGAGGCGGTTATAGATATTACTACACAACATGCAATGATATAAGACTAACATAAAAGACATCTTATGTCTAACCTAAAAGACATCTTATATAAATGAAATACCCTATTTACAGTCAAACCTGCCCAAATGGCCACCTGTATTAAGCAGGCACCTGTCGTAACGGTCACTTCAAATTCCTACACTAGTCAAAATGTCAAACCTGGATTAAACGGCCACCTGTCTTAACGGCCACCTGTCTTAACGGCCACCTGTCTTAACGGCCACCTGTCTTAACGGCCACTTTTTCGTGATTACCGTGAGTGGCCGCTTAATAGAGGTTTGACTGTAGATCAAAAGCCCAAATGACGAAGGATAATATCTCCTGTATACATTCTATAATGATTAATAATAGTGTAGGAAAATACACACAGAGCACTGTACAACAAATACAAATTTTATGGCATCAGTCATTAAACCATTATACCTCCTACAGGGCAAGGTATCGTTACGCAACAATGTTACTATTATCCTTTATGAGTAACCAGAAGTATACACAATGAACGAGGAAGAAAAGATATGGGCTATAAAGTTCTGATCAATAGGTCAGAGCGGTATATTAAAAATTTCACTACACAGAATGTAATTAGGTGTAAATTAGCTACGTACTAAGTGTTATGTAATCGCGAATACGCCATTAATGTAACTTTCATATATGGAGATCCACATATCTTACATCTATGATTTAAAGTGCACGGGAAGTGCACTTAATAACATTTTATAATTTGACATATTAGCAACCATTTATTGCTGGAAAATACCATCTAAAATAGAGCGCACAATGTTGAAATAAAAGTCCTAATGCATACAGCAATATAAATATTCTTATCAAAATATGGATTAAATTTTAACTAATGACAAATTGTTGAGTCCTGCTTTTGGGAAAAAGTTTGCATAGTTAGAAGTTTTCTGAGAATCCGTTTTGAACTGAACAATGAAAAAATTAATCTAGATAATGAAATTTCACTCTCATCAAAGAAACGAATGTACATATTACAGCAGGTGATTCAAGTGGTTGAGAAAGGTGGATGAGAAAAGTGAATGATAAAGGCGGATGATAAAAGTCAATGATAAAGGTGGATAATAAAAGTCAATGATAAAGGTGGATGATAAAAGTTAATGATCAAACTGGATGATAAAAGTGAGTGATGCAAGTTAATGATAAAAGTACATAAAAATAAAAGACGAAAGTGGATGATAATAGTGAATGATAAAAGAAGTGGATAAAAGTGAGTGATGAAAGTTAATGATAAAAGTGTATAATAAAAGCACACGATAAAACTAAATGGTAAAAGTAAATATTTAAAGTGGATAATAAAAGTGAATGACATAAGTGGATGACAAATGTGGATGACAAATGTGGATGATAAAAGTGGATGACGCATAAAATGCCTGATAGATAAACCACGCCGGTAAGTAGAGACGACATACATACATGAAACTGAAACATGCTTGGTATAATAATTAACGATAACACTGAAGCACTCAACGAACAAGTGGAGATAACTCTGAATTTTATCTAGAACTACTTATAATGATAAGATTTTTATAAACGTAAAATCTAGACTGCGTCGAAGCTTCGACAAATACGCGAGAAGGTAGGACATCGTTCTGTCGTTCTCTCGTTAACAGGTCCGGAATATTATTTGTTATTGTTACCCCAACGCGGCAATGTGCGAAATTATTCCTAACCGAAGAAAATACTTATGCAAATATAGGAGATATATGCGCCAAATGGGACTAAACTCTGGTGCAGATTACGTGAAAGTTAAATATTAATACAGCATCGTGTAAACAAGCAACTGAAATTACCCATAAGTCAGAGCAAATTTGAGGATATCTAAAATAGCCACATGATAAATATTTATATTCAAAAGCTTGCGAAATAAAATATATATAGTTGGTCTATAAGGTGTTGTCTATTTCTTCATCCCTTTATTCTCCAGACTAATGTAGCGACCATCTTTTTCGTCTAAAATAGCCTTTAAGAGAGCATCTTTGTGCCCCGTAAATTTTGCTAATTTTAGCTCGAACGTGTTCCAAGCCCAGTTTAATGCTTGCTGTATAAAGTATTACAAAAATGTACGTCGCACTGAATGGCTACTCACTATATAGAGTATATAAATCACCCTAATTTCTCTGTATCGATCGAAGGAGTATATAAATAAAATTCCAATAATCAATACGAATGTTTAATGTACTTACTGGATACGTTTATAGAACTTCTATAATTTAAACAAATTCAGACTACGGCGTGTATGCTCAAAAAGAAGACTGTGATACGTATAAGTCTCTGTACGCCTAATGGTATAAGTGACTTGATTAAAGGTAGAGTAGGTTAGATGTCACGCGATGTCTCTACCTGTACAGGTGTTCCGTTGACATTTAAATGCAGATAGTACGGTAAAAATAGGCATGACGTCATCAGGCCTGATGGAGACACACCGTATCCCAAAGAGGGATTTAATGGATGTCCGCAAATAGGAATTTGTTTGAAAATATGAAGGCGATGATAAGCTGATGGCAATGTGTTAGGTATTTATATATCGCTAATTTGCTACAATACAATGATCGACTGAAATATCCCGGCGATCTTTACGATCTTTACGATCTTTACGATCTTTACGCTTGCCAACTGCTACACAGAAATACTGACAAGTACGCAGCGATATAATGACATTAGGGGATAGAAGTATTTATTCTTGGCGATTTGGCTGTTGCCTTGAACAGAATGAGGTCAAGTGAAGTCATAATGGCATGACTGACATCAGCCATCAAGAGCAGATAATAATTATAAAGAACTCCTATTGTATATACATAGATACTGACATGGTTTTATATACGCGTATTTTGTAATGCTTCGACGTGAAAGTAGAACATTTGTAGTTGGCAAGTATCGGCTCTCAGATGCAGTTAACAATAAACATTTATGGCAGTTATTCAGCGCAGATACAATACCTTCAACGCTTGCATATCACTCATAGAGGATATTAATACTATTAAAGATGGAATAGATGAATGATGATCAGGAGATAAATGATTGAATAACCACGATAAATGACTTTTGACGTCGCATTCCGTATACGTATATAGTGATTAGATGTATTATATAAGTAGTGTATATTTATATATATTTACGAGTATGAACAGGCCATGGTTAAACCATCATGTTGTCTAGAATTGGTCCTTTACAACTATCTTTTTCGTCTGATCTGCTACCACATTAGGGGCAAGTGGCGTGATCTCCCCTCTAATTGACCTACCCTAGTCTAAATGGTGTGATCTACTCTCTAATTGACCTACCCTTGTTTATGGCAATCTATTCCTGTTGCCAGAAGTGGCGCGATCTCCTCTCTAATTGACCTACCCTCGTCTAAGTGACATGATCTAATCTCTAATTGACCTACCATTGTTTATGGCATTGTTTATTGTTCCTGTTGCCAGAAGTGGCGTGATCTACTCTCTAATAAACCTACCCTCGTCTATGGGAATCTATTCCTGTTGCCAGGATATGCTAGGGTTAGGGTAGCTGCGTTAATCAATACTAAAAAGTTAACAAAAAATGAAGAAATACTCAAAAGTCTTTTGAGACTTGAGCTTTCCTCACACATGGCACACTTCCCCGGGTAACCAACATTTACAGTCTTGAATGGTATTACCAACTTCCTATTACTATATAATAAAAATTATATTACATTACCGCCAATTCCAGTGGAAAGTTAGATGCACCTTAACACGATGTTCAAACGGTAAGTAAGAGGTACGGACTCAACATGAATAAAAGAGGACTGGAACACTCGTAGTTACCAAAGGTGGAGAAAATCGAAACTGTAATTTAAGAATCAAGAGCAAAGATATCAAGCGAGTTTCTTCAGGTAAATATATAGGTAGTCTTTTACAGATGATGCCCCATCAGATATGACAATCTTGTGACAGGCGCTTGTAGGAAAATGCTGATCGGTACACGTTTACGTGTTCTCCACGCTTTTGTTTGGTCAGAACTTCTCTATGGATGCGAGACATGGATAATTAGCAAGAATATGGAGACCTGGATAGAAGCAGGAGAGAATGTGCTTCCTATGCCATATGCTGAAAGTGATGGAGACCCGGATAAAAGCAACAGAGAATACGGTTCTTACGCTGTATGTTGAAAAGTATAGAGACCTGGATAGAAGCAGGAGAGAATATGGTTCCTATGCTCAAGAAGATAACAGGACATCTGGGCTTTCTAGGTCACGAATTGAGGTGAAATGAAATAGAAGTAATCAGTATAACCGGAAAGATAGACAGAGACAGATTATGAGGGCATAAACGACTGGAATACCTCGACCAATTTAAAAAAATCGTATCTCAGGTGAGAGAAGAGTGGTATCTCTTACACATTGCCCCAGACAGAAAGACTTGGCACAACATGATCCTAAACATCAGTGACAATTCAATAAGGTAAGATACACAACACATCAATCAAATTCATAAATATCGGAGTACTCATCAAAAACAGTGACCAGAATCGTCTGATTACGAGACGACACGTAACTGACACAAGGAAGCACCCTATACCTCCTCTACTTGAATATTCATAAAGCTGCTCTATTTATAAATGATTACACATACCCATGTCCCAAGCCGCTATAAACTTTTAGTAGTTTAGTGACTTTAGTAGAAGGTAATGCATGAGCTGTAATGCTCTTATAAACTGTTTGGGTGAAAATTGCAGGAGTTTCACGAAGAACGGAATCCAGGCATTTGTATTAATTTAGTTCTATGGCATGCATAAATTTACATAATTACTAAATATGTGAATGCATTTGAATAATGTATGCATAAGCGCGTTAAAAGAATAATTAGGTTAGATCTAGCTCGTATTGGTTGATTGTGACGATATTTTGACTTACTCTCTGTAACAGTGTCAAGTAATGGTGAGGAAACTTACAGATATCATATGTGGTATTGGTCAAGTAAACAAATTTCATTATCTCTTTGTACATTAAATAGAACGTAAAGAAAAGTAACTATCATGTGAAAACATACTAGGGGTACCCCTAACACCTCTGAGACTAATTATAGTTTATTAAAAACCAAGCTTTTGCCTATGTCAAATACGTTTCTTCGGGTTTGTGAAATGAGAATGAAAATCTTCAAACTTGGGGATTAACACTGGAAACTCCGCGTGTTGTGTAAATACTTCTGTCAGTAAGGTCAAGTACTATGTGGATAGACATCAAGTGTCAGCAGACAAAGATTTGCCAAGTTACAAATAGGAAACATTCGGCGCTTAAATATCATTGGATGAAGATACGAAATGTGGACGTGTTTTATATAAGGTGGACTACAAGAAATGAAATGAAATTTTATTGATTTATAGTGCCCTTTTAACACATGGCTATCAAAGACACTTTACAAATTTATA
>WURV02139757.1:4223-18916 GCA_011762755.2 Epimenia babai
ATGGCTGATGGATTCTTTATGAACCCCTATTGCATACTTCATGGATGGCTGATGGATTCTTTATGAATCCCTATTGAATATTTCATGGATGGCTGATGTATCCTGTATGAACCCCTATTGCATACTTCATGGATGGCTGATGGATTCTTTACAAACCCCTATTGCATACTTCAAGAAATGCAATGGGATATTAATGTACCCCAATTGCATACTTCATAAAATTCCGTGTCGTACTTTCAGTTGATGGAAAACCTTTTACCAAACAAAAACAAACGAAACACAATTTTGTTGATATGTAAATATATTTAACATTGGAGAAAGTTTTTGATCACAAGATAAATGGATTGAATACATCAGCTAAATAAAAAAATAAAAAAGTTCTAAAACTACACAACATTCTGTAAAAATTCACCAAAAAATTCATTTCTGAGTAAATTACTGTAAAAAAAACCGTTACTAGTAAAATAAAGCGATTTTGTACACTTAGATAGTTTATAGTATCACAGGATTGCTGTTTTGCTATAATTTGGTACCAAGGTATGCACACAAGAAGGTTCTTATAACCCTTGCCAATATGTTGTGCCAAACGCTGGTTCCCTAATACTGTTGATGAAATTTACGTGGTATTTATGCCATACACCAGGGTACCAATGAAATTTTTGGTTAAACCAATATAATTAGTGTGATATACCGTATATACTCGCTAATAATTCGACCTTTTTTCACGAAAAACCTTCAAAATTAGGGGTGACTACATGTTTTTGCAAACAAAAAATTCATCAGCACAATTACGTTTACTACGTCGTAATAAAAGAAAAAGGCGAGGTTTTGGTGCTACTTTCTAACTACATATCAGTCGCAATACAATGCGTACAATACAATACTCATAAATGGAATGAAAATTCCGCAGAATGAAAATTTTTGGCATATGTGAAACTGTCTCATTCATTTGCACTGAAAAGGATTAAAAAAACTATCAAAAGAAGCTTCTTGTTATAGAATTTTAAGAAATACGTTTAATTAAAGAGATATATAGAGATTTCGTCAACTCTGAAATGATGTAAAATAATTTATGAATTCCTGATAACACAGTATCGAGTTTTTTTATAGGGATTGTGAAATTTTTGAATGTAATGAAAATAAGCTTATATCTTCGCAGAGTTGGTCATTGTATTTTTAATATTAGTTGGCATTCAAATGTTTTTGCAACAAGTATAGCTGAAAATTATTAAATAAGTTATAACAGACTTACAAATATGTTTGAAATTGTAAAATTTCCTATAGAGAAAGGGTGCCTATAATTTTCCACATCCATCGCGACATCTTTCATCCAAGTCAAAAACAAAAAATCTCCACTTCTCTTTTTCACAGAGTACGAAATTAAATTTTTAACAAAATTTTGGCCAATATCTGCAAGTATAACAAGTGACATTTAAATGTAAACAATTATTATATTAATATATAAAAGTACATATGAATAGAAATTGCATATAAATTATCTAAATTATTTTGAGAAACAATATTAAGTAATAAAAAGAAGCAGAAAAATTGACATCATCAAAAAAGTCTTATGTACTCTAAATACCTTCGTATGGTAACGTAAGTCTGCTGCCAAAAATGCCCGATATTGACAACCAGGTTAATCGAATAGAATTTCGAGATTGAAAATTTAGCGGAATTTCTAAAAATCCTAATGATTTTTTGGCTGGTAAGAGGAAGGATAACATGAAGGTGTTGATGGTCTGACATTTTGGGCTCTGAGATTCTATATCACAACGTCATTGTTAAAACAGTATATATAAATTACACAAAGTCTATTATACTGTGTAACTAAAATCTCTCAATAAACAACACTGTAAATGGTGTAACTGATTATTATCTGAGCGTATGATACCTTGATGAAGAAAGTTCAATCAAAGCTTTAATGTAAACATTAATGACCACATACAACTAATTATAAAACCACCATATGGCATCTGTAAACATTCTAGTATGAATAACCAAATTTTGCATTCAATATTAATGTACTCTATGGCGTTTTCCCCTAGACCTCCATATAACCGTGACAACCCAAAGTTTCAAATATAAATAAGCGCATGGTAATTTATGACAAATAATGAAAGCTCATCATTCGGATTACTGGTGATTGTTTCCCTTCAATGGTTGGATTAATGAGGGCTTTTGAGAAATTCTTCGTACTTTTCTACTTGGATCTTCTTGGGTTGGGCATCGTTATTCGACCTACCTGGCTGACAACCTGAAACCTGGATTTTTGATGCAAAACTAAAGTCAAAAACAAGAAGAGAACACAAAGCTTTATTTACGAGTTTGGTTGCCATCTAGGTTGGCATCTGATACGGTAAGGAGACACGAAATAAAGAATCACGGACAGTCGTGGTTCTTAATTCAATTTCAACTAATGTAACTATTAAATAATAGATATAAAACTACAACTAACAAATACATAGAAAACTTTTAAAACAATATCAATACATCTAAGGTTAAGAATCGGGATTAGATGGCTGAGTGGCTAGATGTATTTAAGATAAAAAGATAAGAAGAAATTTATTCAACAAGATATACAATACTACGCAATAAGTAGTGAAGTATGCATAAATAGTATCAAAAATATCAAAATACAAAATAGGTTACACTGCTGAGTACAGAACAGAATATTATAGATACATGTTGAAAGGAGATGCCCGAAGTCAAGGACCTATTGAATGCATCACCCCCCCCCCCTCGTTAATGATAATGAAATTTATAAGCCGAGAAATTTATATTATTTCACATACATACTCGATATAAACAGAACTATAAAATAAAATAATACAGCGATATACATATGGGTTTACACATGTTACACAGAAAACTGACAACAGTATTGAAGCAATTACGATAGTGAATTCTTAGTTTTACTTTTGAAAATAGCCGGTGATTTGATACGTTTTCTTTCACCATTCATATTATTCCAAAGTTTAGCACCTTAAATCGATAACGCAAAAGATCGTCATCTAGTTTTATGCTCCAGTATTTTCAAGTTATTGTTTTGGCGGGTTATAGATTCATTGACAGCAAAGTTCCTGAGGATCCTAGCTGGCAACATTCTATGAGAAACTTTGTACATGAAACAGAGAGTTTGTAACTCCACAATATTTTCAAATTTCAGTAAATTCAATTTTTCAAACAGACGTTGAGATGGTGTTATGCGAGATGCATTCTATATTGTCCTTATGGCTTTTTTTCTGCACTACAGTTATTTTTTCAAGTCTGGTGGAACATGTATTGCCCAAAATCTCGCAGCAGTAATTCCTATATGGTAAAACGAGTGAGCAATACAAAGAATGTAAAGCCTGCTGGTTAAAGATATGTTTGACTTTATGCAACACGTACAGGCTCTTGGATATTTTCGATCTGACGTTCTTGACGTGTTCATTCTATGGTAATTTGAAGTCAACAAATACTCCTAGAAACCTCGTACTGTAAACTCTGTCGATCTCAGTCTCGTTTATAAAAATTCTAGGAATATCCATAATTTTTTGTTTGTGGATATGATAAAATTTGTTTTCTTCGCATTTAATGAAAGTTTATTCACCCCCGGTTTGACTGGTTGGTTCAAGATGCAATGATTCTTGAGATCTGAATTTTATGAAATCGGAGAAGGTTTAGTTAAATCCTTTCCATCACAGATAGAGTTTGTTTGACTGACACGTTTATACAACGTTTTTATACAACTGTTTAGTACCGTCCAGGTTTCTTTTACATCATTCTTGTTAATTTCTAACAATCTAATATAATGTAATTTCTCAGCCTGCCTAAGTATGTAGACTAATTTGTTTTTATAGCGCTTGAGGCGCAGTTCAGCTTCGTCCGTTTTACACTTAAGAAATATTTTTTATAGAACATTTTTCTTTTGATTCCGCCAGTAAATAATTTCAGAAATGCATTATATGATTCATTAGGGCCATCATTATCAACAACAGGACTCCAGTCGGCCATTCTAATTACTTCTTTGAATACATTACAATTCGTAGGTCACGTTTTATTATATATGTAGTGGCATTTTCCTTTCTCTTTATGGCGGACCGACCTGAGTAAAAAATAGGGAGATGTTTTTTGATGCCATTGATTAATATGCCACAATCACCGTCATTGTTGATTTCAGTCGTAAAAATATTGTCAATTAATGTACTACTATGCTGAGTAATACGCGTGGGTTTTGTAATAAGAGGATGGAAGCCTTTTGAATACATAAAGTTCAAAAAGTTATTTGTTTCGTGATGACTACCATATTTTAACAGATCTAAATTAAAGATCGAATCTATGTTAATCTCTATGCCCGCTGTTTTCGCGGTAATATTTTTTCTCCTTTATGTTATTTTAACTCGGAATATGTTTTTTATTGATAAATATGAAAATTTTCAAAACCTTTTCGTTTTTGTTCATGGAGGGGGTTTTCTGAATCGATCTGTTCTCACGAGGTAGGCTGTGATAGACTATAGGAGAGTGCGGTAGGCTGTTTAACCTGAATTAGAGCGTGTATAAAAATAAGTACACCACGTGCATATCGCAAGTATCAGCCAACAAAGGCTCTCAGAAGCTGTTCGCAATGAATGTTTATAACAGCTATTCAGCGCAGATACAATACCTCGACAAGGCGATACCCAACGTCTACCCATTTTACAAACTAGTTTTAGAGAGTGTATAGACTGTGTAACTGTGTATGCACTGTGGTAGACTGGCTATTGCTGTAGGATTATGGGCGGTAGTGAACAACGCTGGGGTAACTTGCATCAGCGAGATCGAATGGTGCCCGGTGATCGAGTACGAGAGAATGTTGGCTGTGAACCTCATCGGCACGGTGCGCGTCACGAAGGCTTTTCTTCCGGATGTGAGGGCCGTCCGAGGCCGGGTTATCAACGTCGCCAGTCTCTCGGGTTTGTATTTGTCAAAAGCAACTCATTTCAAATTGCTCCCAAGCATTTTATGTCATCAAACCGAGAACCAACCGACGTCACTTTTACGCCGATACCTGTTTTTTCCGTTGTAATTGGTTCGTTTCGTCGGTTTCAATCGATCACCTAAGGCTGGCTAGCTTTTCATCCATGCTTGAGATTCTGCATTTTTGGATACAATGTGTATTGAAGATTTCCATCACCATCATAACGATAATATGAAATATGAGTTGCCGTGTTAGCCATATCATCTAATAGCAAAAGTAAAAGTAACACCTAATAGACTAGAATAAACTTGTTTATTATTAAAAAAACTTGTTTATTATTAAAATAAACTTGTTTACTTATAATTCCTCTCGATGTATACTTGTATATGAAAGTTTTTTGTTAATATTTATTATAGCTAAATTATAAAGTGTTAACATCACTTTCCGTACGAATTGATACTTGTTAGCTATACTATTTGGATCACTGTAGTTTTTGACTACGAGTTATGCCCCCAAATGTTAACATTCATTTAATCAAATGAAGTTACTTTACCTCAAGTCCCTACGGCTTGTTTCAGCCAACTTTTCCCCTTTATGTCCATCATATCCATTATGTCCATCAGCGACAATTGTTAGAAGCTGTTTGCAATATAGGCCGCTACACCACTACATCATTCGCGGCCTATTGCGCGTCAAAGGCGGCTGTCATATCCTTCAGCGATGGTCTTCGGAGGGAGATGCGTAAGTTCGCCGTCAGCGTCTCTCTGATAGAACCCCCTCTTTATGAGTGAGTGATCCGTCCCGGTACGTTCAATGTGAATCGCTGAGCTGTTCGATGTTTAAGACACTATTTTAAATTCATGACATGTACCACGAAATTACGATTTATTTTATCTAGAAAGCTAAATATTGAAGGTAACTTATTGCATTTATCGCGAGCGTTTCTCCTAATTCAGGCATATCGCATTATTTTCCTTTTCAGTTTTTAAAGGAATAGTGTTGATTGCGTGAAACTAATGCGCCACGTGACGCATTGCGTTTCGGATAAGAGAAATATGCTTAGCGATGGAACAAAGAAACAAAGATTAATTAAGGGAAACTTTCTTGTTCGTCAATTAAATGTATGACTCTTGAGTATCAACAGTGCCAATTGCCTTAATAACGTAGGTATGGTTCGAAAAGCGATTAAATCCTACCTCAAATATGTGTGACCGAGACTACGATCTATGACAGGACCCCAATCAGTGATATTGAGAACCTCCTGCGTGTAACGGACAGTCACTGGAGGGGAGCGTCTGAAGAGGTTAGAGAGGCTTATGGGGAAAATTACTACCGTGCATTCAAGAACAAAGTGCTCCGAGTACTAACGTCAATTATGAGGAAAGATATCGACGAGGTAATATCAGTTAGAGCTAGCGTAGTCTGACGATATTGTTAGCGCCAATAGCGCAGTACGTAATTAGAAGCCTGGTTTTAGGTTTGCGACTTGGGATTTCCTCTAACGGGAAATTACAGAAAATGACAGAAATTTCCATGCTCAAATTTTGAGATATACGGACTTTAAATATAAGTGGTTGTAAAAACGGTGTTGAATACCAAAATGCACAGGAGAAAGCTTGCCCCTGTAGCTCAGTTTGCATAGCACCAGACCGGATATCTGGAGATCGTGGATTCGAGTCCCATCAGAGGTATAGTTTTTTCTGTGCATTTTTTCAGCTATTTATAGAACCACATTGTCTATCCCCCATTACCACCATTTTGAGGAGAAAAAAAAAACATTTCATTGAAGTGGGTTATTAGAAAATTTCCTAAGCGAGACAATAAATATTGTTAGAGGTGACTGACATTTAAAATTTCCTAAGTGAGACGATAAATATTGTTTGAGGTAACTGACATTTACTGACAGTCACAAAGCAGTACAAAAGTATTTTCTCCCCTTTTTGCTTGTGCAGATAATCTCGATTTCATCCCTTTTCAAGCGAGTTTTTACATTTCACAGAATAATCGAGCTGCATTATAGGATGAACAGCGATCAAATATTGTAGGACCTATTCAAGATTAGAGTATCTTTTGACATACACTATGCCATCATAAAAGGTATTCAGAGAAATCCAAGAGATTTATTTACAATACATTCCATATTTACACAACAATATGTATGCAAGAATATATTATGTAATATTTACACAATATACAGTGTACATACGTTGTCTACCCAATAGGCAGATGTAAATAACTTTTATAATTTTCATACAGAGATAAGTGCGTGGCGTCGGGATGGGCATTATGATGCATACAAGTATTAAAATGGTTAGAAAAGTTCATATGACAGCTCGTTCTGAACCTATGCATGTGATTTTCATACCGGCAGGTCATCGACGCAATGACGCACGCTGTCATGGCGGTCAACCCCAAGGCTCGGTATTTGCCGACGCTACCACCTCTCATACGCACGGCCATCGTTATTTCCTTACCATATTACATGGTGGACGGACGCATTACCCGCTTTTTGACCCCTGATGAACCCGTGAATCTCGGCGTCAAAGACCACTGATGGAACTATAAACTGCGCACTGTGGAAATGAACGAGAACACCCTTACACCACAGAAAGAGAATAACGGTTCCTGAAAATAACGTATATAGGCCATTTTTATGCCGGTTTTATTGTGGAGATAGACGATTTCCATAACAATCGTTAAACTAACTGGAGGTTCAAGGGAACGTGACCTGCCCACATAAATGTCCCTGCGACGATAGTTTTTGATACCGAAAATGGCATATGGCGCATCTGGTTTTAATAAAAGTACCGTTTATTATTTTGATGCTTTCATTTGGGTATATTATACCAAAACCGTATATATAGATGAATATATATATATCCAAAAATCATTTGTTTATTAAAGTTTCTGAGTGATAATTGCAACAATCTAACTACCAACCTGAGTAGGAGCTTAATACCACACCGAGGAAGCACCTTGCCAGCGTACCATTTCACTCGACTGCCAGGTTTGAGTAATCCAGGCATAGATAATTGCGTGTACCCCGACCATAATGGGGAATAGTAATAACATGCATATTCATCAGATATGCATATTCATCAGTTCAGACAGTCAAGATGCATCAGCAGCTTTAGTGACACCAAAGGTAACCTCAGGTCTAATTGTCGACTGTAATGAGAGTCTTAATGGACTCGTCGAGTACGGCAGAGAAGAATCACTTTGGGTTCCTGGACACAGCGGAAAAGAACGGAATAAAATGGAGACACTTTCGCTCGACTGCAATGAAACCCTGGACAACTCCAGAGATCTGAACTAGTAGAACGAACAATTTTCTAAGCTGAAACAAGCAAAATGGATGATCGCTAATCCAAGTCGTGCCCATAGCGGAAAACTGTCTAGATTGGATAGAAGAAAGCTTTGCCTTATTGTCGGAATCCTGACTGGACATAAGCAACCAGTGATATATAAATATAATAGGTCTTGCGGACTCCCTATCTGCAAACTGTGCGGCATGGAAGAAGAGATGGAACATTCCCTCGGTTTATGCAGAGCCTTCGCACAAAATCGCCCAGAAACCGACGATGATGTTATATGAATGCCGATGAAAACAAATATATGCACATACATACCTATTCAGAAACATTACAACCTCAAAAAGATTCATAGACCAGTAAACACCATTTACGGATAGTAACCATAAATAGGTTAGAGATTAGGTTACATAGGTGTCTATGGCATTACGAGAAGTCCAAGTATGCTCAAGTCGTCCCTGAGTGCTAGGCAATTTGTAGGCTATGGAACCGACTGTTACAAGACACACCAATGCTATCAAAAAAATAATAGGGTATTTAATATACCGCTTTATGCCATGTAAAACATGTGCTCTAAGAGCGTTTCACAGTTCAGAGATACAGTGGAGAGATTTAAGCACACAGCATAACAATGTGAGCCAATTAACGTGAGTCAGAGAAGAGTCTGGAGTCGTTGCTTAAAAGTGGAGAAGGAACGTATGGATCTAATCTCAAAGGGAAGATTATTCCATAAGATAGGACCCTCAAAATGAAAGCAGCGACTACGGGTGGTAGATAGACGACATCTTTCAACAGTAGCCAGCGACTGAGAAGCCGATCTTAGCTGACGAGTGGGCGTATGAATAGAAATCAGGTCATGAATGTAGGTCGGACCAGTCAGATGAATGGCTTTGAAAACAAATGTAAACACCTAAGTAATTAGATGTGTGACTGGTAGCCATTGGATATCGATCAAATGACTGGAAACATGAGAAAACGTGGAAATTTGAACAATCACCCGACACGCGCTGTTTTGCACAAGTTGTAGTCGGTGAATAAGACCGGCAGTGGCCCTTACCAATAAGGAATTACAGTGGTCCAAGCGGGAGAGAATCAGGGAACAAATGATAGTCACCGCAGTAGGGCGAGCGATATATGGTCTGATGCGACTAATGTAGCGCAATTGCGTGTAACAGGACCTGCATACAAAGTTAACTTGGACAGACGATGACAGATTTTTATCAAAGACGACGCCAAGATTCCTCGCTGTGCCGATTTTGATTGACAGGGAGAAACGCGGGAATGAGTGCCTGCGGTTGATGACGAGACCTCAGTTTTATCATTGTCGCATTAACAATGAAATTCAGTTCCATAAAGTGGGTGCCCGACTGTATGTCTGCGGAGAGAGCGCGCTAGCCCGGCGTAGCTTGGCGATTCAGGTGGGAAAAGAGGCGCGAGTGTGTTAATTTGTAATTTGTGAGTAGATTTTAGTACTGGGTGTCACAGCGGCAATAGTATAAAAGTCCGCTAGCAGTATGTTAATCATTCTCTCCGCACCCAGTGGTAAAGTTGAAAAACCAGAGATGTGTAGCTGCTTAAACGCATGCTGTTCAAAGACATCTGAGGGTATGCGTATATAAATAACATTTAGTACACGTAGATTTATTTATTTGTTTAGTAAAGTGATGGTAATGGTGTGTATTTAATTATTTAGTGAAATGATAGTTGAGTGAAATGATAGCCACGGTGTCGAGATTAATTTATCGATGAATGTTTTAGTAATTTTGTCCGTGCGTGTAAAATGAGTTATTGTCCTAAGACGTTTGAATTCACCGACGCGAGCGTGGTTGACTGGCGATATTAAATTGGACGTAGGGTGCATTTTCAAAACGAGTATTAGTGTAAAGGGATTATTGTATTAGTTATTTGTGGTGGGGTTATTAACGTATTAACAACCACCGTACTCAATATCTATTGGTAAATTTCTGAATATACCGTTTATATTAATCGTCTTGGCGTTTGTTGGTCACATTACATAATTAGCCAACCGCACGGGCGTATCGGGCCTGCGACAATCATCATTCAATTTTAAAAATATTAGGACATCCCATTTTTGATTTTCAGCAGGCAATCGGATAAGTGGTTATTCACGGATGAGGGACCAGCAGAGTTGTCAAAGGGAACATAAATCTGGCAGTAGTCAGCATAAAGGTGAAAATTGAGGTTAAGCTGACGAAGGAGGTCACCTAAGGGCGAGAAGTAAACAGAAGAAGTCCCAATAAGAAAGCCTGATGAACACAACACGGAAGCAATCTGAGAGACGATTTATGATCACCAATGATAACGGTCTGCCGCCTCTCATACAAATACGACCGTAGCCAGTCAAGTACATGGCCATCGATACCATAGTGGCATTCGAGACGACGAAGCAGAATGTCATGATCTATGGTATCAAAGGCGGCGGATAGATCGAGCAAAATTAGCACAACAGACGTAGACGAATTGTCAAGTAACTGATGAATATCAGAGCTCACGCGCAGCAAAGCAGATTCAGTACTATGACTAGGGCGGTAGGCAGATTGATATCGCTGAAATAAAGAGTTAGAACTAAGGTACGTAGTAATCTGTGTAAGAACAGACTTCTCGACGAACTTGGAGATGCGATTCAATAGTCGATACGGGCCGGGAATTCTTGAAAGCTTGAATGTCGAGAGTTGTCTTTGAGGAGAGGACGAACCACTGTCTTCAAAATTGTGGGGAAGGTGCCAGTCGATATGGTTTTGTTAATTATTGAAGTTAGAATGGGCGTTAATAATAGACAGAGTGATTTATATACAAAAGTTGGTATTTCTTTGATTCCTTCTTTTTCTCATGACATAAGTACATCAGTTCCTTGAAGACTTCCGAGTCTGTTATATGTGAGAATATAAATCCATCATAGTTTAGTTTCCATGCCTGAACTGGTTGTGAGTTTTACTGGATAGATAGAGAGCGATATCAGATCCAATATTGCTAAAGAAAGTATTAAAATAGTGTGCTATATCACCATCGTTGGTAAGGTTTTTATTAGTGTTGGGACATGTTGGTTCAGTTATATTAGTGTTATTATCGGTTTTATGCGTTAGTTTCTTAATAACATCCCATCCACCGTTCCGACTATCGTTAATTAGTGAGTGGTAGTATGATTGCTTGGCCAGGCAAGTTTTGCTTTTGACTCGACTCTATCTGTGATACTCTAGCCATAGGGGATGGTGCTTCTTTTAAAAAGAAATTTGCGGTATGATTTTTGTGTAGTTGTTTTGACAGAAATGTAAGTAAAGTTATGCCATGTCTTCCCACCATGTATATCATTGTAAATAATGCCAGATTAGTAGATAGGAAGACAAAACGGTGTAAAGAAAAGGTCAAGACACAAGGATTTTCTAATGGGAGACACGTTTGTTGAACCGTAGATATGCTGTTTTATGTTAAGTGGCTCTAATATGTTGAGGAGATTAGATTTATCTGGGTTAGTGCCATACCAATTTATGCTGAAATCTACGAATCAAATAATGTTAGTATCTTTTAGTATAGGGTGGTTTAATGCACCTTCGAGTTGTAGAAAGATGTTAGTTTGGGGAGGGCGGTATATTGAAGCGATTATAATTGGATTGTTGTTGATTTTAATTTTGGCACATGCAGTGTCGATATCATTACTGAAGATTTTTTTCTATCGTATTAAGTCTTGAGTATGAAGGAGTTTGGCGGATGTAGATTAGAGAGGCCCCCCCCCCCAGAAGACTGGAAGAGCAGTTCATGCCGGATGGGTGTGGTGTGAAAGTTAGGAAAAGATATGGACTCATTTACATGAGAACTGTTAAGGTTCGTTTCATTTAGGCAGAGGATGTCAATATGTGTAAAGGATAGTGCCGAAAGTTCATTATAGAGTGCTGGGAGAGAGCGGATGTTAAGATGTGCAACATTAAGAAAGTTGCGAGAAGGTAGTATTAGTTCGGACAAATGTCCCTGGTAGACTAGGCCAGTTGTTACGGCGACTTAAATGGCTGGGGCTGTTGACAATTCGGCGTACCTCCAGTTTTTCTAAATGTTTATTCGCATATAGGTGTTATAGCCAAAACATAACAATCTGTACTAATTTTACAACGTATGTGATCAATTAAAACAAAAACGGGAAGTATTTCTCAAATTTTACACGAACAAGTTTTTGTTCAACGCGTTGCTGACGCGCTTTGTTGAATTGATGACTGTCGCTACTATTTGCAATCAAGTTTCCGCGATCGGCGGATATGTGTGCGCCGAGGAATGTAGTGCTTTCGACATCTGGATAACCTGGCATGAGCGAGTGATGAATTAACAACCAGTTAGTTCCAACTAAATAATGGAACTTCCGGTTGGGATGAATTTCGGTTTTCAGTCTCTCTCGAAGCACGGTAGCATAGTTTGTCGGTAATATTTGCTAATAATAAGCTGAACATACACGTTCACAGAATGATTTATTAACCACAGTTTGTTAGTCACGAAGAAAATTTCTGGGTTTACATTTATTAATCCATAAAAGGCAACGTAAAAACTCATAGGAAAGGTGCATAAAATATGTAAAGACGCCAGAGGAAGGAGCATCATTATCGTGTTCTTTGCGGACACATACGCCTTAGATACGTCTTGAGTAGTTTTAGTAGAACCGATTTGGATGAGCTTTTGATGTTGTCGATAGCTTTTCACGAAGGTAATGCAAATACCTACTGACAGAAATACTAAGAGAAGACCAGGCCCCAAACTGTAGAGTGTCATTAATAGATAACCGTAAATACTAGCAAATTCTTGATTCGGTATAAAACACGCCGAGTAGTAAACATTTTCTGATATTCTATTTTTCATGATATTATTAGTCCAAAATGAATTAGTTCCCAGCGAAAAGAAAATTAAAATAATAATTAAACAAATCATAAAAGCTAAAATAGTGTTGTCTCGTTTGATAATCTGCAGGGGTCGTAAAATACCGTATAAACGAAATGCTGTGACTGAAACTAGAAGCCAGCTCGATGACATCATCGATGAGTGACCAAGCCACACGAGTACCCAACAAGCCTCGCTGTAATGCTGTTTCAGCTTTAAGTTAAAGAAATACTCCGCCGAGTTGTTTTCACATATTATTTCCATAAAATCCATGATGGCTATGAAGAGAAAAAACACGAATACCGGTGACTTCCGGTAGAGTCTGCGCGCGAGAATCGTTATAAAACAAAATGCGTTTCCTGGCAAGCCGAGAATAATAAAAAATGGCAGAAAGTAGACAAGCATAGGTGCTGCCCACGAATTTAAAATTCGGTTATGCCATACGTAAATCTTGGTGGTGTTGCCGTAACTCAGTGTAGTATTCATATTTGCATATGGTAAACCCAGAGAGCGAGTTAAAGATTTAATACTGCGGTTAGAACCGGATTTGTCTATTTACGTCGCTACGATTGGTAATACATGCTATACATCGCTATGGGTCCGCGAATTTTTGACGACGGAATTATTTATACTGGCTATATGAAGTCAGTAGTAATCGTTAGCCTTTGGAATGGCTTTAATAAAAGGCAGTTAATTATACAGATGTCGCGTAATATATAGAAATGTATAATGGCACCTTTTAAATATTGCCAATTACAGTATAGAATCAAGTGAAAAGCGTTTGACTTTAGGTATATGAGAACACTTTTATAAAATATATTTCATTTATAACTTTTATGATGCACCTTTTCCTATCGCATGGATCGCATTTCATTTCGTGGTTAATAAACGAGTAAACACAGTTATCATCATCATGATAGAAGGCTATAGTAATTATAGCGTGAAATATAATTTTACCTCCATCGATTTTCAAGGATTCTTTTATGTATAGTCGTGTATGGCCTATCATTAACCCGCCCTTCACTATTGATTTTGTTTGTTACCAGATAGTATTCAGACGTGTTTCTAATATTATTCTTGGCTAATTACGATATTTTTATATAATTATGGGAAGCGTTGCAAACACATTGTTAGTAGGGTCATGGTTGGAGCAACGAAACCTTCGAGTATTCGAAAGATTTTGAGTTACAAATACTTTACCTCATTTATTCAAGGGTACAGTGGTTGGATCGCTATTGACAATTCGGTCTGCACGTCCTCGCACTTTTCGCACCTCCTATATGGACGAAAGTAGCCTAAATTGCCCTTTAGAGTCCCCGTAACATGCTACCCGACAAAAACGTTGATTGACTGGCGGGTTGGGAAGAATTGTATTTGAATACGTTAAGCTAAGGAATTAACACGTTGAGACAAGTGTTCAGAGCTGTAAAATACAAGGAAGAATAAGATATATGTATTGTCACAGTTTTAATAATGAACTTGCAAGTGACAGACATTCGCGGGGTAAAAGCGTCAATTGTTGTCTTAAAATAACATATTATATATATTTTCAATAAGAAAAGATT
>WURV02139868.1:5601-18914 GCA_011762755.2 Epimenia babai
TGGCAGCGATTCAGCGCGTATACAATGCCTTCGACACTCACATATCACCCTGCCAAGGACAATCTCGGGCATATACCAATTTTGGAGACGGGTTTACTCCAGCAATCGGGGATAAATGACTCGCTGAGGATCATCGCAGAAAAGTCGACTGATGGGAGTTTTCGAACCCGCGACCTTCCGGTTACGAGTCCGGTGCTCCTAACACTCGACTAACTGCGTCCCCTGTATTTTATTCAGTGACAACGTTAACCACGCCTAGTGATACCGTTAACCATACTCATTGACATCGTTAACCATATTCGGTGACATTTTTAACCACGTTCAGTGACATCGTTATAACTACAGTCTAATTCTGGCTATTAAAAAATTACGCGGTAAGCCCACCGAAATCGCACGAACGTATAAATTCAACAGCGATCAAAATCTAAGTAGATTTGTTAATAACCTGATAAATCGCAATAAATTCTTATCCTGTCATCAGAGATTGCTGTAATCGTTCGGACGCCGAGGACTATATACCAGCATCGCCTGATGTCATCACTTACAGTAGCCTTTAAGATGACACCGTTTAACGGAACGAACGTTGATGTCGATTGTGGGGCTATGAGCCAAATAATATCTAACATTGTAAAATGTTTTTGTCTCTTACAACATTCTGATATGTATCTGTATAGTATAAGGACATTAAAAAGATCACATCGTGGGTGAATAAATCGACAGATTTGTATGGTCTGAAATATTTTTAGCGAATTTAATACATCGGATA
This sequence comes from Epimenia babai, assembly GCA_011762755.2. Lineage (NCBI taxonomy): Eukaryota > Metazoa > Mollusca > Solenogastres > Cavibelonia > Epimeniidae > Epimenia > Epimenia babai. The sequence goes on from WURV02139868.1 coordinate 6,368, forward strand.
TTGAATAATCCGATCCTTGCGGTGTGTCAACGAGGGCCCCGCCGTTAAGGACGTTGCACTTGGAGTTTATTTGTATGTCACGCAGTCACCGCCGCACTAGACTGTCACGCGTAGATTTGCCTGGATTTATCGATTCGATTCGCCCCCACCCCAAACTAAGCGCGCGTCGCAGGCTCGCACTGTGCCGGGACAAATAGAAATAAACACGTCGATGTTGGAATGAACGCTCTACAATAAACACGTCCATGTTGAAGTGAACACTCTACAATAAACACGTCGATGTTGAAATCAACCCTCTACAAACAGTTCGTTCTGATACGCTCTATTCCCGAAGTTACAGGCGACTGCAATACAAGTATCCCCACAAACGGCCCACGTCGTTAACCTTCCTAAACACGTCGCATTTTGACAACAGCTATTCAAACTCTTTCTATCGGCTGTATACTTCACGTGTTTGCTTGTGTAGTTTATACAACATTATCTACGTCTAGACTATATATGTTATGTGTTTTTTTTCATAGGTTGTCTATATACAACAATGTATATTTTATAAACATTTTATGTATATATCTATATGTAGTTATTGTGTTTAATGAAGAAATACGCAAAACTTGCCAGAGGAAATGGACGCTATATGAATAATGACGTAACAAGGCGGGTGACGTGATGTAGATGATGGAACGTAAATAGTGACGTAACATAAGTCATGACGTAATGAAAATGAAAAATATGACGGTATTACGGATGAAGGAACGCGGAGAATGACGCAATGATGATCATGAGATGATGAATATCATGGAAGGAAAGTAATGATCAAAGGATAGCAATGAGATAATGGAAATAATCACGGAATAAATAAAACGTTAGAGGGGGGGTGCTGCGAAAATTGCAGTTGATAATGATACGGTTATTGGCCATTTCGTATTACGATTCATTAATTCGGAACCGCCGTCATTCTCGTAATATTAAGTAACTAGCGTATGGAGGCAGTATTTACGCGTCGCTAAACCAAGTTCTATATTAAACATTCACCGAGCGCAGTCGGCACAAATCGATATCCGCCGATCTGAACATATCTCATATAATGCTACGAGATTTTCGTGACGTATGAGTGCCGTGGCGTCCATATTGCGCGTGTCATAGCCTCTACATAGCACGTGTCATAGCCTCTACATAGTACGTGTCATAGCCTCTACATAGTACGTGTCATAGCCTCTACATAGTACGTGTCATAGCCTCTACATCGTGCGTGTCGGCTTCTACATCATACGTGTCATACCAGTTACATCCTACCTGTCATACCCTTTACACCGTGCGTGTCATACCATTTACGTCTGACGTGGCGTAGCATCTATATCATACGTAACATTGCGCCCATACGCGTTATAAAGTCGATATCGTGTGCGCAATGGCGTCTATCTATAGCTTTGATCATATGTGCGATAGCGTTACTACCATATGATTCACATGTAATTCTCTTTACATTACTGCGACGTTGAGACGGTATTTCGATAATATTGACGCTGCTGGGATCGTTGTAGCGTTATTTTATCAGGCCGGGGGTACTGTGTCATTATTGAACGCCCGCCGTATTGTATTTAAGGTTGCCCTGTTTTGTCCATTAGCCACGGTCGTCAGTGTCATGGACACGCGGTCTTTTCCCATGGGTTCGTATGCACCGATCCCACCCGATCTGAAGTCGTGTGTCAATACAGCGAGTACATAGTGGCTGGTTAGGGTTCTTTGCAGAGAGTCGCATTCGTCAATATGTCTGTTAGAATGAGCAGTGTGATTTGAAAAAGGTAACGGCCAGATCAAATGATATGTGAACAAGCTGGCAACATTGCTCAGAACGTCTGGTAAGTCGACAAAAAGATCTACACTTAGATAACTGTCGGGTAAGACGGTTATCTACGATACAAATAATAGGCCGTTTACACTCGCTTATTTATATCTGACATAAATACTTGTTACACGCATTGGTAACAAATGTCACCGATTTAACGCCGAAAACGAGTATGTTACGTGTAATAAATGTCACAGATTGGCCAATGAAATGCGCCGTTGTATTTCCCTTCTGAATTTTGCAAAAAAAAATGGCTGCCGGAACGAAATTCAATGTTTGGCGCTGCAAAAGCCACCGGCGTGTCCCTTTTTCTAGCCGCTATGGGTAGTTCAGTCAATGCTCTGACTACGCCTGCTGTCACAATAGGAAGTTCGGGTTCAGAATCATCTTCATCGTCGGTTTTGTTAGGAGGAAAGTCATCGGAATCTGACGGACAGCACACCGCCATTATGGAAACTATGTCACGTGACAACATTCGCAGCGCAGATATTTTGCCGCGTATTTTCAAGGGCAAACGCTCGCTGAATCGAAAGGGCCTATAACTCTTCGTGTAAACGGCGGGTGGTATAAACACCCGATGCGCCGTACAAAGATGATCTTTATGTCATCCGAACCGATTTTTTTGTCATATAAACAACAGGTATAGAGCACAACAACGGCCAGTCGAGGATCAGAACGCAGTTCGGTTTTAGCCGACTAGTGACAGGCGACAGTATCAGTCTGGTCACTTCGCTGTCCTTAGCGAAAACTGACAAGAATCGTCGTTGATTAAGTCGGAAATTAACTCTAGTGCTTCGCCTTACATCGTCGCGGCTTTCAATCAATCAAGTCGGCAAAGAAACAGCGACTGCGGGAACTATTTCGAGCTTGAATTTGATAGCCCGAATAAAAAAGCCGAAAAAGCAATTTCTGTGGTCAGGTTGCACAAACAAGCTACTCCAGAGTGCGGTCCCGTGTTTTATTTCACGACGGAAAGAATGGTGTGACGCCAAGACAAAAATAACATAAAAACAGTCAAAGGGTGATGAATTGACGAAAAGTACCGTAGATATGTAAGTAATTCCGCTACCCGTGACATGAATAATCGCTTCGTTTACGACTTATCCACACGTAACCGAGATGCCAGAAGCACGGAAAATTCCACTGTTTATCAGAAACTAAACGTACACACAACAGATAGATATACGGGCGAATTTACAGATGAAGAGAACAATTGTAAAGATCCGTCGATGCCTTGGCGTCAGTCGGTTGATCGATATAAAAAAAACGATAATAATAAAGGGAGAGAACTGGTATTTTCTGTTGATTACTCACTGAATACCTAAAAATAGTAGTTACTGTATCTACCTTCTCGGTCCGCTTCAGCCGCTATGGTTCCTAGGGTATGGATGATGGTTTAATACCGTGAATATACATTTCGTTAAAATACACCTATTACTATCATACATTTTGATACGAAAATACAAAGGTAACACCTTGTTGACTAACTGTATAAGGATTAACACAAGCTTTCGTATATCAAGTATACTTCATCAGGTGCAATTTTCGTATTTACGACATGGCTAACACGGCAACCCACACACCTATACATTTTGATAGAATAATAAGCATATGACTTACACAGCAGACAGCAACACCTATAAAGATAGTATTGTCGTTTGTATACCGCCATGATCCACTCTGGATACATCGTTAACCTGAGATCCGAGGTCGAGGTCTCGAGATGCTGATCAAACATGATGCCAAGATTTCCTACTAACGGAGATTGTGTAATCATTACATTACCAATAGAAATAGAAAGATTATGAAGGAATAGTTTGGGTGCGATGTATAACAAGATATTCAGTTTTGTCATCATTTTACCTAAAATGATTCGAAATTTCGAAGACATCCAATCACGGATCTCGGTGATGCAGCGTGATAACGTAAAGTTTGCTCACCATTCTATATCAATAACAATAACAGTTTTTATGTATACAGCGGAGCGTTTAAACCATTGAGGACATCGAAACAAAAATCTTTCGGTTTAGATTTATTTAAAAATGCATTTTCGTTATTTCGCGAACAGTTTTTGTGTTCCAGTGATTTTAGTGTTTTTATTTCTGTATTATTAGAAATGTTCCTTTCATATTTCCGACAGTACGTTATTCTTGACTGGCGTCGCATAACTAAGCGCATGCGAACGAAGGTAGTTGATGACGGAAGTCTGTTAATGTGCACAACTATTGTCACACGCTCGAATGATTGCGTGACATATTATTTATAAATCCCGGAAAACGAGCGAGTTTGGCGCGGTAATTCCCTTCATACAGTCGCTGTCAAGCTAATACTTAACGAGACCGACGGCGCAATATCGACGGAGGTCAGACAGGTCTCGGGAGAGTACGCGATGTGTTGATGTCAGCGCAAACCGAATCGAAATTAGAGACGTCCCGAAAGACTTCACGACGTCGTAACGCCGTGCGGCTAACGTCAGAACTGCGGGCGTTATACGATTGAACGCCGTTTCATACGCCACGATGACGCCGTGCGGTAACGTCAGAACTGCAGGCGTTATACGATTGAACGCCGTTTCATACGCCGCGATGACGCCGTGCGGTAACGTCAGAACTGCGGGCGTTATACGACTGAACGCCGTTTCATACGCCGCGATGACGCCGTGCGGCTAACGTCAGAACTGCGGGCGTTATACGATTGAACGCCGTTTCATACGCCGCGATGACGCCGTGTGGTAACGTCAGAACTGCGGGCGTTATACGATTGAACGCCGTTTCATACGCCGCGATGACGCCGTGCCGTGGACGACATAATTTTTTCACGACATTGTGACGTCGAGAATTGAATGCAGATTTTTGCCCCCTACCCTCGCTGATATATTTATCAACAGAACGTTCTTCCACAATCCAGAGTCGAGTTTCCGGGATCTCGGGATTCTCGGCCAATAATCATAATACCGTAATCCTGAGGAGATAGTGGCTCGGTATCGAGATCAAATTATCGTCATCAAAATACATTAAAATTTCTATATTACTGGAATTAAGAATTTTACTACAGTCAGCAATCTGCTGTTCGTGAAATGACTTCGCCATATTACTTAATTGACTTCCGTGTCGAAAACCGAACGTTGGATTATTTAGCTAAACGCACCCGATTATCGTCTATTGCCAGTAGTGGCGATACTTGGTACAATGACAGTAAAACAGTAAATGACATAATAAAACATCGGACTTCAGAGACAGGGAAACAATGCTTTGTATTTGAAGTAGGACGAGGATAATCTTCACCATTTAGAAAGACAACACGGAAGTCGGCTGTCGGCGCCAGTGGTGTAGTGGTGAGAAGCGCTGCCTTTCATGCGAGAGGTTGCGAGTTCGAACCAGCATAAACTTTACTAAAAAAGACTTTTTTCCCGCGCCTTCCACAAAGGCAAGATTTTCGTGCCTGAAAAATCTTAACGATTCGTCGTGAAATGGTTTATTATAAAAATATATTAGGGATGTAACAGGGCAATGTTGTACGCGCGACTGGCATTTAATTATAAAGTAGCAGCAAAACGTCGCCTTTACCTTTTTAGGCTCACTGTTTGACATTTCACCAATCGCAGTAGGTAACGTAGTGCTATTCTTGTTGTACGGCAGTTGCTTGTTAAATATAACATATTTCCTTGTAAAATATCGAAATGTGAATCGATGAATTTTAGATACATTATTGTTATCTTCTGCCGTTGATGTTACTAAGTGCGCATGAGCAGACGTTATTTTACATAAACTATCGTGTGTGGGTATTGTTCCGCTGAGGCGTTCTGGTACTGTATACATGTATACGTTCATATATCTCAAAGTCGACTTTAGATTAATGCGCGGGCCTGGCTAGTACGTGTATAAACGGGGTATTTAGTGCAACGTTTTTTGAGTGTTGTATCAGTGCTGTTACTGGACCCAGGAATTTAATGATACCGTATACAGTTCATAAATGTTCCGCTTTAACCTGATCTAGAATTCCTATATACCGATACTGTATAATAATTTGTGGACTTCTGATCGTCACTGCAATCCGTAATGAATTAATTGTGTGAATCTGGAATCTGGAATGATGAACCTGAACTATATACGAGGGGGTGGGGGTGGGGTGTCAAGGATGTAAGTAAACTGTTTAATGTAGTTTTACGACTTACTGTAGTTTACTCATGAAACTGTGCATGCTTTTAGTTTAGTGAATTTAGTTAGTATCCCATTTTATCAAGCTTTGATCATATTCTTATATCACATGTAATGCTTATAATCTGTTTAAAACTAATTCCAATGATGATAGATTGAAGATTTTAACATGAAATTGTTTACTTATTGATCACGATATTGCACATGGTTATTGTCTACACGTGATTGTGTTCTCTAATTCTTAAAAAGAAATTATGATAATTCAAGTCGGTCACGATTGTAGTACTTTCTGTTACAGATCAAATGATCACAAGTAGAACTCGCCATACATATACCATCGTCGTCGTTTTTATGTTAATAAATTTTCCAATCATATGATATACACTGTCCTTCGACTTTCATCTCATACAATAAACCAGGTATTACTTAATATTTTATAGGACATTATATTAGCTAACTTTCTAACTGTCATGGCGACTAAATATAAATGGATAAAAAGTCCTCAAACGTCAGAGATGACGTGATTGACATCACGTAATGAATTAAATAAAAATTACGTAGTGAGAAATTGTATTAAACCGAGAGTTGAAAGTGAAAAACTGGTGGAAAAAGTTTGATAGTCACGCGTAAAAGTGAGCACAAAATTTCATAATTTAACTTCGTTTTTGAATTCGGATGCTGCGAATGATTTCACGATTATCGCCCTTGAGGTTTTAGGCTTGATAATAAACGGATGGTTACAATGATCTGATTGTCAAATCCCTTTAAAATGGCCCGCTTATTGTCATATAATATGGTCGATGCTGTTTTACACCATGTGTTTTATCATTTCGTCAATTATAACGAACCAAAGGACATTAACAGTGAAGCAAAACTCGTGATATTAAACAAATAGCCGCATAATCGGATTTTTATTGCTTAAAATAAAAAGTAGAAGACACTTGGAAGTGCAGTATAGATCCCGGGATATCTCGCGAGATCTCGATCTCGTGAAAATTTCAATCTCGAAAATCCGGGATTGGAATTGTGGCTCGATTTGGAAACCCTAGTCCATATTAATGAGAGTTGTGAAGCGTATTTGTAGATTCCGTACACATCGAGTAACCGGAACACGCGCGATTATGTACTCTAATAACCACGAGAGACGTGTTGGATTTGGATCGGCTACACGATGAATTCTCTCCATTCAGCGATTTCTCTTCGCATCGCTGTCGATGTGGGTGGTCTTGTATAAATAGTCGTTCTATCAACATACGGTGAACGTTTTGATTACGTATTGAAAGCAAAAAACCATTGGTGTTCCATGGTGTAGCGTCTGGATTATTATCGTTAGGGCAGGTTAGATGTATCGATTAATCGATTAAAACTTCTCGCTGACGGACATAGCCTATAGCGATGATCCAGATTAAGTCAGTTACTGTAGTTTTAAAGACGGATTACCATAAAGTTAATCATTGTGTAAGCCATTTTTAACCCTTAACAATACTAGACTGTGTGGCTAATAACAATAATTTGATTACATAAGTCGTGGGGACACGCTGTATTGAAAAACCCACCGAGTCTGGGACTCTGGGCAGAAAGTTAACTGTCGTCCATTCACGTCACCTGCTCCAAACGCCAACAGACAGCCTACATATGTCGCACCAACACTACCCCACCCCCACTGAGTCTTTGTTCTTCAATGATATTGACCATGACACGACGGGATATCGAAGAGGTTAGCGACATAGATACCATTCAGAAAGCATCTAAAGCACAGCACGCCAGAGTGAAGAGGGCAAGAGGTCTGCATATTCACACCGCAAAAGCTACCCAGACCCATAGGTAGATGCCAGACGGTGTCTAGGGCGCTTTTCAACCGAAAAATTCCACAGGAAGTATACTGGCTACAGCGGGTATCGAACCAGGGTCCGCTGGATTCCAGTCAATCGCTCTAAACACTACGTTAACTGCTCCCTAATCCAAAATCCGCAAGACTGACTACATTATGTGTATCCAATTATTTCATCTCTTTATTGATTATGGTAGCGATTGGTGATGGTGACGCTCCAGTCTGTGAGAGACGCTAGGCGTTGGCAACTTGATATAGGGCGTTATACTGACGTCAAGGAGTTATGGACTCGGTAACGATGGGCTAACATATCGGGCTTTGGTATCCGGGCCGCGCCCTGGTCAGGCTATGAACGATGTCTTGGATTGCAGCGTGGTCATATTCGTCTGACTGTTACGGTGCCATTTACGCGCCGCGGAGTATTATTCACAGGGCAAAAAGTCACGATACAACGTACAGTCCACCGGATTAATTGTTCAGAAATATTATAAAACACGAACTTGGCTAGTAGACACGAATGAACGATAAGAAACCCTAGGGTCACCGCGTACTGACTACAATATATCCTGTAAAAAGTCGTCTGCCCGCGATACGTTGTCGGACGTCGGCCGGTTGTGAATTTGACTATCGTTGTCGGAAGTCAGAATGCAGGACGCGCTGTTGTCACAAACGACGATAACGTCACGAAGTTGTCATTTGTCATAAAAACGCGGGAATGTTATGTCGAGATGACCTGATTGTTATATAATTTAAACTGAACGATGCGGGGCGTAGTTTAAATAAGAAAACGCAATGATGCTGCTATCGAATTCCTTTAAAGGCATCGATATGGAAAAAGCTACATATGTAATGAGGAAGACAGACAAAGTAATTAGAAAGAATTATCCACTAATGAAATTAGCGATGAACCGAATAAGGTCTCAGTTCGAGAATACAGAACAAATAAAAAGGTTTATATTATCTTATATTTGGGCTTTAAAGTTTTTTGTATCGAACACGTCACGAAATAAGTATTATACATCTCCACCCTTTCTTCTCAAATTTGCGAATTTGTCTACAAAAGTTAAGAAATGTGAATCATGAAAGGCAGTGCTTCAAACCACAGCACCACTGGCAATAACAGATATAACAAATGAGTTAACAATGAGCAACTATTGCTACTAACATTTGTCAAAGGTATATAATGTATGGATATATATGTGAATTAGCAATATCCATGCGCATGTAGGTATATATGGGCATTGTGTCTGTGTCTATCTGTACGAGTGTGCGCACTGTTCGGCCCGCGACTACGACTTAAATCCATCGTATTTCTTCATTAAAAACCAACGCTGAGCGTTGAACTGTGAATTGATTGAGTTAATTGCTCAAGCGATCTCCACAAAACATCTCATCGATCAATCCTGTGTACACGAGAGACGTGTCCAAGCGGCGAGTAAACGTCTTCGGTGACCGTTGTACCGGCTATCAGAAACTGGACATCGTGGCTCGGACGTATCATGTCTATTTGATGATAACTACGTTATCGGAGAATACACCACCACTACATACATATAATTGGTCATACGCATTGGTCTCTAAACTTCCTCTAGTTCGTCTTATCCCCACCGAAGACCACCGCGACCTGTGACTATTAAATATTACATACGCTCCTCCATTCAGCGACGATGTTAGTTACGTCTTAGCAAGATCATAATACATGATAAGGTTGGAAATGGCCATATTATACGATAATAATCGCTTATCCTTTAAAGAAACTTCAGCAGCAAATCGCGCACATATTGATGAAATGTACGGTCGCATTTGTTGTTTTGCTTCGAACATATGTATGTTTCACTCTAAATGAATTCCGACTGAACTTGATATTTGCTGTTATCCTCGATCTATTGTCTCAAAAGGTCTACGGATACATAACTACTCAAAACAGTGTTTTACTCCACTACGCTCGAATATCGAAGCGTTTTTACTCATTCCGATCAGAGAACACCAAGGCGTCTCGACTTCGATTCCGGATTTGTGGTGTCGCCAGGCCCTTCGTGAAAGATCGCATCGCTATTGACTAAGATACCGTGAATCTAGTAAGGAACATATCGGACACCGAGTGGACAGCCGGACACCTGTCACAAACTAACCCTGCTATAGCCTACTCGCAGGCGGTTTTTATATTCCATTTCACAGTAATATGCAGCCCGTTTTTTGTGCAGTTGTTATTGCGCTGACAACATTAGATTGGATAGCCACGTTTGTGTATCAGAATAAATAAAAGCACCAACGTTACCAGCTATTAAGCTCACGAAAATTCATTGAATAATAGGTTAAAAACGAGACGTCCGTTTGTTACGTCCGTAACACATGCTATGAATGAAATAAAGTGAGATTCATTTGTTTGAAATGTACTTATTAGCAGAGCTGTCAAACACACTTTACATGAAACAATAGCCTAATGCTCTAAGATTATAATGTAATTACCTAAATTATATAAAATTAAATCTAACAGTATACAGGTAATACATATCAATGTTAGCTACGATTATGTATATTTACAGTGAACAATGTTGAATCAAACAGTGGAAAGTAGAACAAATATTGAAAAAAGGATGTTATATGTAGGCAAATTCGCCATCAATATCAGGAATTAGTGAAAAACAGAAACAGGCAATCTCACTTTGAAAGTGTTGATTCACAGTAAGTTAATTAAATACAGTGAAACCTGTTCTAACGACTACTCGTATACAGCGACCACTCGTCTTAAGCGACCGCCTTTCGGTATATAAGTACACTCACTGTATTGAGCGACCACCTGTCTTAAGAGATCGTTTTACACCGGTCCCACGGACGGACGCTTAATACAGGTTTAACTGTGCTGTTGAACTATTTAGTGAAAGCAATGCTAAATAAGTGTATTTCGAGACTGTTTTTAAATTCGCCGACAGTTGTAGTTTGTCTATAATGTAGGCTGGGAGTGCATTGAAAAGGCTGGGTGCAGTAGCATAGAAAGCACGATCCCCAAAATAAACACGTTTTGTCCGAGGACTGCAAGTGTGAGGGAAGAAGACGAAGGGGTTGAATGCACAGACGTGTTGATTGAGATTGCCGAGGACAGATAAGAAGGAGCCATGCCACGGACACATTTGTACGTGAGGATAAAGGATTAGGCTAAGTGAGCTTATGTTTTTGTACATCTTGATCGTCTTGGAAAATAAGATTGCTCCTTTACAGTTTGATTAACCTGTTCCACTTGTTCATACCACAAACTACACCTGTCATTATTAAATACTATATTTACAGTAGATACATAATAGAACATGGCTTACCTCTTGAATAGTGAAAGTATATGGAAGATTTTTATTGGTTTCTTCCGTGAAGGCTGGTGTTATATCGTTGACATCAAGTATGTTGATTTTAAGTGGTACATACATCTGGAAATGACCTCACATTTTTATTAACAGTGCCAATCTTTGTGGTAAATTAACACTGTTTAATGGAATGTATGTAACAAGAAAATGAGTTTAAGTTGGTTGGGCCAACATTGGCTTCTGACATAGCGAATGTAATTGACGTATACGATGTGACCAAAAATGGATAACTGGATAAATTTATTTTATACGGAGGGGAATTCCCATTGCCACAAGCCAATAAGGAGACAGCTGATATTTGTCCCATCATGCAATTAGTTTTGAATGCCAATAGAGGCAATGCGTGTCACGCGCTCTATGGTACGTAATGATATAGTACAGTGTAATGATATAGTACAGTGTAATTATATAGTACAGTGTAATGATATAGTACAGTGTAATTATATAGTACAATGTAATGATACAGTACATTGTAATGATACAGTACAGTGTAATGATCTAGTACGGTGTAATCATATAGTACGGTGTAATAATACAGTACAGTGTAATATAATAGTACGGTGTAATGATATAGTACAGTGTAATGATATAGTACAGTGTAACGATCTAGTACGGTGTAATGATATAGTACAGTGTAATGATATAGGACAATGTAATGATATAGTACAGTGTAATGATACAGTATAGTGTAATGATATAGTACAGTGTAATGATATAGTACAGTGTAATGATATAGTACAGTGTAACGATCTAGTACAGTGTAACGATATAGTACAGTGTAATGATATAGTACAGTGTAATGATATAGTACAGTGTAGTGATATAGTACAGTGTAATGATATAGTACAGTATAATGATATAGTACAGTGTAATGATAAAGTACAGTGTCATGATATAGGACAGTGTAATGATACAGTAGAGTGTAATGATATAGTACAGACTAATGATATAGTACAGTGTAACGATCTAGTACAGTGTAATGATACAGTACATTGTAATGATACAGTACAGTGTAATGATCTAGTATGGTGTAATCATATAGTACGGTGTAATAATACAGTACGGTGTAATAATATAGTACGGTGTGATGATATAGTACAGTGTAATGATATAGTACAGTGTAACGATATAGTACGGTGTAACGATATAGTACGGTGTAATGATATAGTACAGTGTAATGATATAGGACAGTGTAATAATATAGTACAGTGTAATGATACAGTACAGTGTAATGATATAGTACAGTGTAATGATATAGTACAGTGTAATGATATAGTACAGTGGGGGCAGTTGGCGTAGTGGTTAGAGCGCTTGACTTTGGATCCAGGGGTCCCTGGTTCAAACCTCGCTCTAACCA
>WURV02139979.1:0-39806 GCA_011762755.2 Epimenia babai
GTAAGTAAATTGCTAAAGGTACTATTATTTGCTGATGACACAAATTTGTTTTATAGTGGAGATTCAGTGGAGGAAATGAGTGAAGTTGTAACTAACGAAATTTAGCAAATGGTTTCAAGCCAACAAATTATCTTTAAATATTAGCAAAACAAATCACATTTTGTTTGGTAAAAAATGGAAAACAAGCCATCTAAAAATATTCATGAAAGAGAGTGAAAATGTCAATTATAGAAAGTATCTTGGAGTGTACATAGATAGTGAATAAAGTTGGGAACAACATAATAAACATTTGAAGAGTAAGATATCAAGAAACTTCTCAATTCTGTACAGATTTAGATATATATTGCCATCACCTTCTTTATTGTCATTGTATTTTACTCTAATTTTTCCATATTTGCACTACTGTTGTGAAATTTTGGGAAATACGTTAAAACTAGAATTAAGAGATTGTGTATATTACAAAGAAAAGCCATAAAATATGCTAATAAAGTACCATATAATTCAAACACAAATCCTTTATTTATTAAAAATGATTGTTTAAAATTGCACTATCTCATTGACTATAAAACGTGTCTTGTATTATATAATGCGTATTACAAACTCTAGCCGTTGAATGTACAAAATATTTTTACACGTGATGCTAGGGTCAAAGTTACCAGGAATTTGAGAGAGTTTGAGATCAAATTCGCTAAAACGACTGAGAAACAAATGTTCTTATCAGTTTATGGTGTTAAACTGTGGAATGCTATCAAAGCGAATATTAAATATGTCGATAAAATTTCTCTTTACAAAAAAAATCTAAAGTGAAATGATTGAAATTTATAAGACGATTGTATGAAAATCATGAGATTCTTTAAATTTAGCTATATACCTTTGTATTTAATTTGCACTTGATATACTTACTGAATGTTATGTTACATGTATATATATAAATTGTAATGTGTTTGTATACCAGCAAGTACTTGGTTAAAGTGGGGGTACAACCAAAAGCCTTTAGGTCTTTCTAGTACCTCCATTCAACAGACATCTTTTTTTCCTTTAAATTTACGGATACTGTTTATTTAGCCTACATATGTACATGTTATACCATTTTAAATTGTTTTACTGAAATCGTCATGTGTTCTTATATAATTTATGTGCGTATATCTACCTGCTAGCATAAAATCATGTGTTGTCATTTGTTGAGTAAATGAATGTTAGTCAGCGCTCCTTTGTATTTTTTCGGCAGCTACATACTGATTGGTTGGCCGTCTATATAGTATTATCCAACTAGCCCTGCTCAGAACGTTTTTACGAGACATTCGAGATTAGAAATACGGAATTTCAAAAGTATAAATAAAAAACGTATTCAAGTATATAAGATTTGAGTTTTTTGTATATGGAAGTATAACATCAAAGTACCATACCACGCAATAGGATAAGGTGCCGGCTTTGTTGCCACATCTACCAACGCACTAGCTTTGTAGGACCGAAGAACGCTATTCGCCATATCTACGACGCATACTCATGCCATTTTTCCACGTCTGAACATGTGCTGCTCTTTAGCAACTTGCTATGACAACACTATTTACGGCACCGAAATTGTCGTGAGAAACCGAACATATTTGCATATTAACTAAACACCTTTTAGAGGATACAGACACACAGCCGGAGGAACCGAAGACAAAAACCGTGCGAAAAAAAAATTTCCGTTTCTATGTGATGGATAAGACCCATATAAACTAGTACTGGGGTCGCTAACATAAACCAAGCACATAAGGTTTCTCAGAAAATATACCTTTTCATTCATATTGCTATACGTACCTTCACCATGTCAATCATGTCAACTCCAGATGGGTGTTTAAGTAATATGTACTCCGGATATTCGACAGGGGACGAAAACGAATAGTGGTGGTCCCTTAATGCTTTGGGCGAGGTGAATTCCGCACATTTATCGTCGTACTCGCAGAGTTTCGCTTTAATCGGTTCATCACTACCAGCATAATAACCCGACTCAACAATGAGATGGAATACTCCACTTACAATTTCTGCGTTTGAAAATCAAATCAAAATTATCGTTAATTATATTTTAGTTATACACCCCAATAATTATACAGACCCAGAGGGACTATCGAATACTGGGGATGTATTTCAAATTACATTGCAAGCATATAATATGCATATATTGCAGATATAATGTTTAGTTAACTTATACCATCGAATATGAATTTATACTCGATTTATGAGACGTTCTGGTTGCGGAATTTTACGTGAAGTCCTGATGTATATACAGTATATATATATACAATCACTGAACTTAATTTTGCAATAGAATGGATCAAGATCTACTCATGTCACATTAAAAATAACCTTAAAATAATCTGAAATACATATGCAAGACGAGAATTCGACATATGCCTAAAACGGTGTCTCAAAAACAACTTTTATACTAAGGAAAGACCATTATTTGTCATTTGGTAAAAGGTAGAGGTAAAGAACAACATTAAAAGTCGCCCTGTACGTGGTTTCGAACCCGCCACCATTCGCTTACGAGCCTTTTTTGTTACTAGTCGACTAATTGCTTCCCCAAGCGTTTTCCCCTCTGGAACGAATATACTTATAAAAGAAATTCACGTTCAATCTAAGTTTTCTCAATTGTATCTCATAATGAAGCGCGTCCCGTCATGGGTGCCTTTTTTGTTGACTATTATCGTAGCAACGACCGACATTAGAACAAACACTCGGTCAAGACATTCATATCAGGGCAAAAACCATGAAAAACTTTTTTATTTTTTGTGTACAAATGCCGCGTGGTAGTTTATTCCACATCGCTTGTACAATAATAAACCAATATCATTATAGGTGTTCCATGGAAGAAAATAAGGGATCAGAGATCATTGATGTGAAAAAGTTTTAACACACGACGTTTAATGAAACAACTATTGACTAAATTATTTGTTTTTATTATAATAGTTCATTAGCTTAACCTTCTTAGCGTACCTGGTGCCAGGTGACACCTATAAGAAAAATATTATTGTAGATTTAGTTATCAACATTATAAGAACATTTACTGAAGTTTGCGTTGATATTTCTTGTCACGCAGTTAAAGATCTATAACGCGCATTCCTCGTCATATCAAAATCACGACATAACCATTTAAAGAGTAAAGGAGTGGGGTCACAATGTCCCATGAAGTATTCAGTTAAATATTGATAACAATTAATTAGGCAGCGAGTGATGCGACCTCTCTGTCATATTAACATAACATCATTTATGTGAAATGCAGAGGTTTCTTTCACAATGGTCGACAATGGCGACAATTACATGGACAGTGATAAGAAAAGAGTCGCCGAGCAACCATTAGCTCAAAAATCTCCCTATCTTTGCCACAAACCTCCATAATATGCGATCACTAAACTTGTTCCGACTGTTATTGAATTTTCTGTACATTTTTTGGCAATGCCCCAAACAGTGAAAACGTACACAATATAAAAATCGTACCATTGTTATTATAACTTAATCAATAGGCCTTGACTTTGTATCTCTCTTATTTACGATACAGCTAACATGGCAACTAATACACTTTCGTGTTCATTATATTCCGGTTTACTGTGATTCTGTAATGCGCCTTGTATTATGAGGCACAATTTCATTTGTAACTGCTTACTTTGAAGGAGGTATTTTTTCCAAGAAAGGGATAACGTACAGTATGAATGCGGGCAATTGTAAACGTAATTCCCAGAGGATAACTCGATGCGTATCTGAAATCAAAGTCGGAATTCACATAGACAAGCCTGCCATGCCTCGGTTCTCGAGGTTTTACACGATTACAATAGGTAAGTATAAAGTAAGTAGCCACGACAGTCCAGTATAACTTGGAGAGTAAAGACGAGACGTTTTTAATGGCTTCTCCAACGTAATGATCTACACACGTACATCCATACCACCAGCTCTGATTCCAGGCATACCACACAATTTATCGTCACATGTCAAGCTCTCAGATACCAAAAGTCGATGGAACCACCGAAGAATTACTAGCCTACTGCAACACCGACATAAAGAGAAAAAGGCCCGCATATATCTTGTGATACCACCCTCTCTGTAGTTTCAGCCAATCTAACACCTGCTTTTGAAATTTACAACCGATCATCGGTAAATACTCTATTTGACTACGGCCCACCCATCAGTATCTTCAATCTTAGACGAAAATTGGTAACGAGAAAGTTACTGGCAAATGATTAGAATAGTTGTACCATACCATACAATAGGACAAGGTGCCAGCTTTGTAGCCGCATCGACCAACGCACTAGCTTTGTAGGACCTAAGAACGCTGTTCGCCCGATTCACGGCGCACGCGCATGCCACTTTCCCTCCGTTTAAACATGTGCTGCTCTCTTAAGTTACCACGACAACACTATTTACAGCACCGAAACTGTCGTAAGAAACCGTACATATTCGCATTTAAACCAGACACTTTTAGAGACAATGTTTAGGGACACAGCCAGAAAAAACCAAAGACCTACGAAAAAATATTCCGTTTTATGTGATGCATAAGAGGACTGTGCGAAAAAAAATACGTTTCTATGTGATGGAAAAGCCCCATATCAACTAGTACTGGGGTCGCTAACATAAACTAAGCACACAAGATTGATTAGACAATATACGCTTTTGCTCATATCGCTTATACTAACCTTTACAAAGTCAAGCATGTCATATCCGCTCTTGCGCAGGTGTTGAAGTAACACGTACACAGGATGTTCGACACGGGTCGAAAACGTATAATGGTGGTCTCTTTCTACTTCGGGCGAGACGAAATCCTCACAAAAGATCCCTGGGCCGTCAGACTCGCAGAGTTTCATGTGAACTGGTAGATCACTACCAGCATAATAACCCGAATGAACAATGAGATGGAATACTCCAGCTCGAGGTCCTGCGTTTGAGAATCAATTCAAAATCATCGTTATTAATGTTTATTGTTATCTACCCCAATAATTATACCGACCCCGAGGGACTATCGAATACAGAGGATGTGTTTCAAATTACATTACAAGCATAGAACATGCATATATTGAACATATAATGCTTAGTTCACTAACGCGGTCGAAAATCAATTGATACTTGTTCTCTAAGACGTTCTGGTTGCGGAATTCTACTTGAAAAAGTCCTGATTCCGAACACTAGATATATATATATATATATATATATATATATATAATCACTAAATTTTTATATTGCAATATAGTGGATTATTATCTACTCATTTCTCATTAAAAATAAACTTGACATAATCAGCAATACATATGCAAAGACGAGAATTCGACATAGGCCTGAAACGGTGTGTCAAAAACAACTCTTATCCTATGGACAGACTATTATTTGTCACCTGGTAAAAGGGCGAGGTAAATAATAACATTAAAAGCCGACCGGTAAGGGGTTTTGAACCCGCCACCAGTCGCTTACGAGTCCTTACTTGACTAACTGCTTCCCACAGTGTTTTCCCTTGATACGAATATAATTAGTTATAAAATAATACACGTTCAAACAAAATTTTCTGGGTTGTAATAAAACTCATTCCCGTCAATAGGTGCCTTAATTTTTTTTTGTTGATTCAGAAATTAAATCGAATGGAATTTTATTTATTTATTGTGCTCTTCTAACATACGGCTATCAAATACACTTTACACTAATCGAGCTAATATAGTGTTAATAGCAGTGTGAATGTGGATTGCATTGCTTCTCTTCATTACATTGGTGCTTTGTGTTATAGAAACTATTGTAACTGACCACCGAAGGCCTCATAGAATATACTTTAAAAAATCGAAAATTGATTAAGTTTCCAAAATAACACGATAAACGCAGTTTTACTGTGAGCTTCTTGAATTCCCGATCAAAAACTATAAAGCGGGTTTCATTTTGGACTAGATTTCCATGAAAGACTTTTTGCATATCAGAAACGTGGTTACGACCTAATGGTCAGAATGGAACTATGTGACTGAATTGTTACCACCGGGCTACAAAATCCTCAATAAATATATTTAATATATATACATATATTGTATGTATCTTTATTAGGTTATACACCAATACAAACAGATATGAAAAAAATCCAGTGAAAGTGCCGCCGTAGGAGGTGGGACTGCCATCATTTCTCGCAGTTCTCTACGGAAAATCACACTTAAATCGCTTCCCGACATCGAAAACATCGGCTCTTTTGAATTTGCTGGAAATGTGTTTTTCAGTGACTCTCCGCTCTATATTACCAGTATGTATCGACCTCCGAATCTCTCAGTTTAAGACGTTTTACACGTTTTGAGACTCTACTCTCGATCAAAGCGACGGAATACAAAAACATCATTTTAACGAGTGACGTAGATCTCCATTTGGAAGCTACTGAAAACACGAATGTTCAAAATTCCTTAGGCATTCTACATTTTTTTTCCTTAAAAAATCGCATATCTGTGCCAACACACACAGGAGGACATATATTGGACATAGTTGCGAATTCACGTGACACAGAAATAAACAACCTTAATGTTAACGACACCACTTTGTCATATCATAATCTGACTCATTTTGATGTCAAGTCTCAGCAGTTGTGTATCAACTCTCAGGGTATTAACACACAATATTGCCGTAAAGTCTCTAAAATCAACAGTGAAGCCGTTAACTCAAATCTACAGGCACGACCTCCACATCATCATAGTAATGATCCAGAAACTGTATACGATAACATTAATAATGCTCTTTATGCCACATATGATCAGCATGCACCCCTTTCCCCCTCCCCAAACCGCGTGTCCGTTCATCTTGTAAGCGTGTAACCAGGATATCCTGCCGCTCGTCGTGCTCGGAGGTTAGCCGAGCGCAAATGGAAGAAACATCCCAATGATGACACCCGCAATGCATTCAAAAGCGCACTCTACCACGTTCACTATCTCATTAAGAATTCCAAGCGAGACTACTCCAGTAAAATTGCTTGGGAGTTAACTCCATCCCTAAGGCAGCTTTTCAAATCTTTTGGATAAACTTACGAACAGATAAAATTCAAACAAAATTCTACATGGTGATGAAGAAGACATCAGTAACAAATTGGGTAAATTTTTCAGCAAAAAAGTTGACAACACTAAAGGATGAGGTTAATGTCCTTGGGACTCAGATAACCCTATCATCGTTTGACGATTCATACACTGATCAACTATGCCGCACTTTTTCTGAATTCAAACCTATTTCCAAAGATTACACTTGCAAAATTATTAAGAAACAGCCCCTGAAATCGTCACATGCTGACACTCTTCCAAATCTCTATTTAAATCATCATTTCCTGTTATTTTGCCGTATATAACTCGATTAATAAGTTTGTCTTTAAATTCCGGTCAATTCTCATTGCTCATGAAACAAGCCACTGTTAAGCCATTAATAAAAAAGGTGTTACTTGACAAAAATGCTCTCACAAACTACAGGCCAGTTTCGGACTTGGTCTGCATATCCAAAATTTTCGAGAGAGAGAGAGAGAGAGAGAGGGAGAGAGAGCTGCTAGCTCTCAGTTAACAAATTTATTCACTAAAAGGACATCTCTCCCCATATCAGTCAGCATATAGGAAATTCTTCAGTGTGGAAACCTCTCTACTTTACATCTCCAATAGCGTTCGACAGTACTTCGATCATTGTAAATCTGTCATTTTAATACTTTTAGATCTTAGTGCAGCATTGATCTAATTGATCAAAAAATTCTCATTAATAGGATGCAGCACCGGTTCGGAAGTGTTGGATCAGCCCTTTAATAGATCAAGAATTATATTTCCCAAAGATCTTTTTGTGTAAATATTTCAGACAAGCAATAGTCCGGAACCACGTGAACTACTATTATGGTGTTCCTCGGGGAAGTGTCTTGGAACCGCCTCTGTTAACCGCTTATACTTCTCCCCTGGGTGACATCATAGAGAAACATGGCCTTCAGTACACGTTCTACGGTGATGATACCCAACTGTGGTTGCCAGGTAATACTAAAACTCTGTGGAGATCCAACATACCCTAGACCGTATTTCTGCTTGTCTGAACCAAATATGTGATTGGATGACAGCACATAACCAAAAATTAACCCAACAAAAACTTAATTGATTCTCATACAATCCCCCTTTGCAAGCCAGACAATTCCCTATATCGCATCACGCTCAAAGATGTGAAAATCACAACTACCTCAGTAAGAAATCTTGGCGTCATTTTTTAACTACAATGTCATTTCTCAACAAGAAATCTAAAAAAACTATTCAGTGTCCTAATATTAAATTGAGATATATCCGTTTTATCTCGAAATACCTGGATTATTCTCTATGTGAGACATTCATCATTCCCTTTATCACTGCTCTATGTGAGACATTCATCCATCGCTTTATCACTAGCAAAGTCGACAATTGTAATTTTCTCTAAATTAACTTGCCAAAATTTCAGATAAGTCGACTTTAAAAACTACAAAATTGTTGTGCTCGTCTTTTTACTAGAACAGAAAGGAACACACAACGCCGATTTCAAGGTCCCTACACTGGCTGCCTGTACAACAGCGTATTGCTTTCAAAGTTTTGCTTTTACATTTAAGTCTCTGACCAATGCTGCACCATCATATCTTACATCCTTAATATCCGTAAGAAACACCGGTCGATCCATCAGACAAAGTCAAATACTCACTCTCACTGGACCACATTCTAAAGGGTTAACTTTCGCGACTGCCTCGCCCATTCTCTACAATTCTCTACCATTACACATTAGACGAGACACAGGGAAAAATAATTTTAAAGCCAAACTAAATACTTTCCTATATGACAGTACTTTTTGCTAGGTTCACAAGGACTTTTAATATTATTTTTATCATGCATAATTCCCATTGCCATATTATATCTATAGTTTTCTGGGTTCTAATGTAACGCCACGTAATTGTCTTATCTGTTGCATTCTCCGTTGTTTATTGTATAATGTAACTCTATGTAATTGTCTTATCATTGTTTTAGTTCTGTATCATTTCATTATTTAGTTAATTAATCCTGTGTGACTGTCTCACCTAGGTATTTCTCCCAGTGTATATTATAAAGTAACAATACGTATTTTTTATCTGTGTTTTGAGTTTCTCGTGATATTTTTCTATATTATGATTTACATTTGACACTGTGATTATATTTGTCATCATCCTGCAATGATACTGCATACGTATATCTATCTGCAATTAATTATGTTTTCTCTCACGATATCTTTAAACTGTATCTGAGTTAGACATAGATTTTAGGAAATTTGTAAAGTGTCTTTGATAGCTATGTGTTAAAAGGACACTAAAAATAAATAAAATTCCATTTAAATTCCATTGGAAATTTACGGTTACTATGATTAACTAAAAAACATTAGTCTAGCGGCAAACGATATAACATTACAACAAAAACAAACTCGGTCAATGACTGTCATACAAGGGCAAATTTATGAAAATCTTTTTTATTTTCTGTGTGCAAATGCTGTTTGATAGTTTATTCCGCATCGCTCAGACAATAATAAACCCATTTTATTATAGGTGTTCCATCGAAGAAAATAAGGAATAAGAGATCCTAGATGTGGAAAAGTTTTAAGAAAAGACGATTAACAGAAAAACTGTTGACTTAATAATTTGTTCATATTGAAATAGGTCATTAGCTCAATCTTACCAACGTACCTGGTACCTACTAACACCCATATAGAAAATATTGTCGTAGATTAAATAATCAACATTATACGAACATCCAACAAAGTACGCGGTGATATTTCTTGCAATGCAGTTATATAAATCTATAACGCGCATACCTTCTCATATCAACATTAGGAATCAACCACTTGGTAAAATAGTTTTTTCATATGCAAATTATACCACCTTGTCCGGGTTAACGTCGTTCGTTGGCAGAATAAATTAGAATACAAGAGCCTAAATATAGTTATGTATATTTTATTGTTTCTCTCATTAATCAATTATCAAACATGCCCTTAAAACCAAAAACAATGAGAAAAATCATTTTAATCACATATGTCTTAGCGATCTGCATGCCATAGGCCATCGTACCACATTCCTAATTCGTCGGTAATTGCCATGCAAATTCAACATCGTCGATGATCGCAATTCTAAATTTTCAGCATCGCAATGAATTATAATAATGAAGTCTATAAATTCTATCAACAGTCTAAACATTGCTATCTATGGGTTTTCCATTATAGAGTGTACATACTGGATAACTTGGCGTTCTCTCTGCCTACAAACCCACAGAGAAATATAAGAAAAAGTATTCGCTCCATCAAGAATAGAACATTTTAAGAAATTTAAAAACTATATTCAATAACGCAATCACGCGATTCTACGCAAATTCCGTCAGCAAATATCGTCAACGCATCATAAAGTCGTCATCAAATATCGCTCGGCTCAAAGAGAGGAAAAAATTTGATTTATTCATTTATTTATTTATTTATTTATTTATTTATTACATATTATTTATAGTTGCTGTCGAAATGAAGGCTTTTTTATAAAAACGACACTATATACAGAACCTGTTGACAAATTATAAAACCATGGGCCTAATATTAAAAACACGGAGTATAATTATAAATTGTGGGAATAGGACTGAGTAGTATTACGAGAATTTATATAAAATATAATGTATATCTTGTGATCACAAAAGTATGCACTAAATTCCGATAGTTATGTTATTGAATACTTCTGGGTATTACATTGAGACAATACTCGTGGGAGATGAAATATGAACATATTACTGATAATATGTTAATAAAGGAACTGTGTGTGACATGTCTTGAACAACAAAACAAAATTGCCTCCGTGACGATACTATAATCATTCATTTTTATATTTCATTGCGTTATTTCCATATGAAATATGTTCACGATCATCAACGCCATGTACAGGAAGTTTAAGTCGGTGTGCAAAGAATGTGACAAAGAGTAAAATGTATAAATACTGTACCAGTAGACCTATACTACTGACTGTATGCTTACAGATAGTCGTTTTACGTGCTGATCTGTTTTAGAGGTGTGTCTCGGGTCTGTCTCTGTGTACGCTCGTTAATGTGTATGTGAGTGTGCGCGCTGGAGGACGGTAAAACTGAGAAAGGTTGTGCCTGTCTGTGTCATGCTCTGCGGTTTAGCCTACAGGGCCAGTGAATCAACTTCCAGTAATGCCAAGCCTTTAGCTCCTCAACATATGAAATTTTTGCCATAAAAAGGGGCCCGGGTCGCTTGAGGCATGATTCACAGGCACTCTATTTCGTAGCTTGCCACAACTTGTCCTCTAACGAGCAGTCATCAGCAGACTTGAAACTCTCCACAGATGGAGGGTTGTTTTAACAGTATTCTGTTTATTTGTTGTGTAGTTATTTCTACATTAACTGTTCGTGAGAGTGTTTATTTTAATAAGTGTGTTTTTAAACTGAACTAATGATCACCCATATATTGGGCAAAATAATAAAATATGCACCTAAATGCATTATATCAATATGAAATACTCACAAAAAGGTCGGGTACTATATTATCAAATATTATTCGCGCGTACTACATTGATTTGCTATATCCTAAGATCTTTTAATAATAAACCATTCCACGACACGTCTTTCTCAATATTCAAGCACGGAAATCTCGCAAGTTTCCTACTGTGGAAGGCGGCGTGTGAAAAATCTTTGGTTTGTGCTGGTTCGAGATCGTAATATCACATATAAACGTCAGCGCTTCTGCTACCTACAAAATTATTGAATGTTTTGATTTTTATTTCTATGCTAATTTTATTGCCGATGAAGGCTCTATAAAAATTCATTATTGCTAATATTGCTGATATTCCCCTAATTTGTGTGGTGTCAATAGACTTCCGAAATAACGAGACGCTCGTTCCATTTTTGGTCACCTTAGCGATTAGTTGTAACATTTCTGTGTTTTTTTACTGCATAAAGTTGAAGATTCTTCTTTCGGGTATGGATGGAATAACGCTGTGTATTTACTGTCATTGTCTACTTCAGGACTTATTCCGTTTTTGAGTTTGTGTCTTTTTTTATTAATGTAATACTTCTTTTTCAGCTTGGTTTTTTATGGATTTGTGAATTACTTTTAACCTTTGATATCTTTCTTGTTTAAGGACTGTAATTTTACTTTTATTAGTTGTTAGTGATATTTTTTCCCGAGATATGACAGATATATTGTGAACTTTCCCCTTTCATTGAACGGGGCGATATTTGATGGCGATTTCATGAGGAGTTGACGATGTTAACTGACGAAATATCCGTTAGAATTCCGTCCATCTATGTACTTTCATATTTTTTATGTAAACCGTAATTGTATATGAATTGTATTAACTGCAAATAAGTATTAGGGACTACCTAAATTGGTTGAACTGTAGTATACCGGGGCGATAAAGAACACTCGAAGGTAGGTCAGTATGTCACGAAAGTAGGTCTGTGGCAGGTTAAGGTCACCGGAAGTTTCGTAATCTTCAAGGTACTCTTGTTCATTTCCGGTCTTTCCGTCATCCATTTCCTTTCTCGCTTTCAGTTTCGAATACTATTTTTTCGCCGCGATCGAGGGGGTTAATAATCGTCGTTTTAATCTTGCCGCGTTTTCGGTTTAGGTAAATACTAAACGGTTTATAGGAATTATAATTTAAAAAAATCTACGGTAGATGGGAATAGAATTCGCCGATGGCGAGACGATACCTCGTCGCGGGCAGTATATTAGCCAGCTCGGCCATGGGGTATCGAGAGTGGACACTCGAATTAAGCTTTCATCTCAGGCTAGCGTTCGCGCTTCCGATTTGCGGCGGCGTGGTCGGACATGTTCGAGTGCGCTGGGGCCGCGGGGTTTTTTGTTTTCGTTATTATCAGCGTCGAATCGGCATAAATATAATACCTGACCGTCTACGTACGTAATGAATTTATATGCACGTGGTAAATGGAAGGGTAACGCTATTTCCTTTCCGAATTAATATCATAACCTACGTAAGAGGGTTGAAGATAAATGGAGGCCTGGGTATATCGAGGGCCTTGAAATGATATATGTATATATACGATGACCAAAGGCTTACTCCGAATGTTGGTTATTTAAAATAACGTTTATATTCCACGATTAAGTGTATCCTCTTGTACTCCATTCGCGTTTATGTCAATTAGTGTCAATTAATCACGTATATAAATACGGTATCGAATAACACTAGGAATATTTAATAAACGCAAATTACGGAATCGTTTATTCGTTAAATATTATTTATTATTGCTATCGAAGTATAACTTATCCCGGAATATGAAGCAATATGCAGAACGCGTGGATAACTAATAAGCAATCGACACCTAACGACATATCGTATTAGTTGATAATGCGACGTTTAATCATATATATTCTTATTCTACATGTTATTGTGTGTAATTGAATAATGATATTCGCCATTCTTTCGTTTAATTTTCATATCTGTTTGTATTGGTGTATAACCTAATAAAGATACATACATACATATATTCGACGAAAGAACGACTTCGAGAAATTTCCAATTTCATCTAAAGTATACGGAATTAAAATCAATTATCTCGTAGCGTTCGATATAGTTAATCGGAGTCGCGTCGTCGACAATAAACGGTATTACAGTCTGGTTAAGGATTCCCATCAAGGGTGCGCATACGCAATAGGGATACGGATAATGGAGGACTGGCGCATACCGCGTGGATGCGATAAACCGTTACTACGGTAATTCAGTAGATTCGTAGTGCTCAATGCCACAATATAGTGTTTAGCGTCCGCTAAGTGATACTATTACCAAACTGGCGCTGCGGTTTACGCCATCAAGCATGGCCATTGTAAAGAAATTATTCTGCAAATGTTTCCACGAGGCGTGTATACTATAAAAACTCGGGACGCATTCAAATTTTAGTTTACAACTCAAATATTCCTGACAGTGTCGTAATAGCCTCGAGTGCTGAAGATCGATTTTTATAAATATTCTAAAAGGTATTATAAGCAAATACAATATAGTAAAGGAGTAAACAAGAAATTTGGGCGAGCTAGCGCAAATGGGCGACAAATAAATCCATTTATAATATGGGCTATGAAAACGCATATGGTGTGGCTGTATAAAATGTTGAAAAAACACTTATTCATTTACCAGTGTTTATAGATAAGTTGAATTCAATGTTATAGAATCAACACAGCGGAATTAACCTAAGAATTAACATCAAGCATATAAGACTATAATATTTAGACCTTGTATTAGGACGGTCCGTACTAGACTGAATCATAGAGTGTGGGCCTATATATATATATATATATATATATATATATATAGCAATATGCACTTACTAGCTTTCATAACGGGTTTACTATGGAGCAACTACAACACATAAATGATCTACACTTAACGATATCTTAACTGTACGTAACATGTACCAGTCAAGTGATAAAGAAAACAGAACCATGCTCTTCTTACCATCGTCAGAAATTTACGGCACGAAATAAGGAGCAAAACTGTCGCTATTATTTAATAAATAAAGGGAACCGGGACCCAGGACCTGCAAATAACCGGTTTGATGCTCTACCAACTAAGCTACAGGGGCAAGCTTGCTCCTGTATGTTTAGGTATGAACTTCGTTTTTGAGAGCCACTATGCGCAATATGCTAGCGGTGTTTTCTATATTAACGTGATATCAATGGGGGTAGCCAATGTAAACTATCGTAACCAGCTTGCATTTTATATATGAGGTGCCGATTTAAATATTATCCACGTTACATGAATTGTTTTTTGGGTATAAGACAGGGGACAATTTTTTGGTTAAATGAATTTGAAATAACTAATTATTATCTATATATTTTGGAATATCATAACATCTAATACGCGTTATACGAGTGAGTAGCTGTGAAATAAAAGTAAAGTATCAACACATTATATATAAACCATCTTGCCTAATGAAGTCTCCTATTTAAGATTAAACTTCATCAAGTAATCATTTTCGAAATACGACGCATGCGGAACAGAGTACAATGATCAATATAAATGGAGAGTTGACAGTTGTTAATATCACATTACTGGCAATGATTGTCATAAAAAAGTCATTGTAACTAGGTAGTGCGTAGGTAACCTTTCCAGCCTACCGTGTATATTCACACAGCAGTTGATATAATTAAATATATTTGTTTGTTACAAATTATCGTCATCGTTAGGCTGCAGGTCAGTGTCTGGTTGTGCGTTAACATCCACCATAGACGCGTCGCGCGCAGTCTCACGTTTGAGTTTGGAGGATTTTCGCCTAGATCTCGATCTATGGTCCGCATGTGAAAGGTAAGTTGGATCATCGTCATGCCGGGTCATTATCGCGCTTACGGAAGCCATGGTGTCGTCAGCCATAGATGCATCTTGAGTTTCATAGCCACGCCTTTTTGAAGATTTGCGTCTGGATCTCGAGCGATGGTCCGCATGTGGTAGGTAAGTCGGATCATCGTCAGCTCGGGTCGTCATCGCGCTAACGGAAGCCACAGTGTCATTCGCCATAGATGTATCTTGAGTTTCTTGGCCATGTTTTTTGTGGGATTTGCGTCTAGATCGCGATCTCTGGCTCGCATGCGAAGCCGTGGATTTAGGATGATTTTCATGGGCAGCGGAAGGTGAAGATATTATGGGCAAATCACCAACATCACTCGTGGACGCGGTGGGCTTGACTGTCCCAGGTGTGTCGACTGGCATTTCTTTGATATCGGTAATCATTTTCATCTCTTCACGCTTCCTGAAACAAAAAAGAGACACTTTGAAAAAAGAAAACAAAGACGCTTTGTTTGTGGACAGGCCGCAAAAATTGATAGATATTTCATAAAAATTAACGTATTAACAAGGCACCACCGATTGAAAGGCAGCTAACGAAAACTTATCTAAAAAATCGCTACAATATTAAATGATGGCATGAATAACGACTGTAATAAGTGGAATACGCATTAGAATATCGCTTTCCGTCAAAAAAATCCATACAAAAATACTAACTGATAGTATCTTAGGTACATATACATAATACAACCTGATCTTGTAAATAAGTCTAGAGTGCACACAGAATGTGCATATAAATATACATCTAAATTCGCCCAACACTATTACTTTCGAATAACAGATTCGAATATTTCATTTATTTATTTATTTGTAATAAAGAACTTGATTCAACGGATAACTGTATACAATTTGCAAACCCTGTAAGCATTTTGCCATGTGGTTTAGATATCAGTAAATTTTATATGTGCTTTTTACGCTATTCACAATTCCATTTTCATTGATCGTATTCATTCTTATTTTGGAAATAAAGGCACTGCTCTCTTTCCTCTGTGGTAGTTTTTTGTTGTCCCCTTAGCACTAAGACATCGTTTCCACTATTTCGTTTTTACGGTCTTCCTTAAGGATGCATGCTAGTACCAGTTTTTACTGCACATCTTGGTGATGTCATCCCTGATTTTTGTTCGACTCAACACTTCTAGGCGGATGGTACTGAGATATGGTGCCCATTCTTTATATATTGACTAAAATTTAATTCTGTCATATAGCGAGAGCATGCGACGTGTCTTTCTACAAACTACAGCTCAGCAGATAAAACCGACACTATTGGTCATATCATCCACGTTCAGAAGAGCTTCTGTCTCGCCCATTTAAGTCCATTTAAATGAGACCACAATCCATTAATCATATTCTGCTAGAAACCTCGGCTCTTACTTAAACTTTAATTTCACGTTTTGGAACCGAATTTGCCACATATGGACATCAGAGCAATCCCATACGCGTAACATGATATAATTTTCAAGACCTCTTATTCTCAGGCTACCAAAAGATTAATTCATGCATTTGTTAATTCTAAAATTGATAGTAGTAATTTCCTCCTCTGCAATCTTCCTGTCCACGAACTCACAAAGACTTCAAAAACTCCAATATGCTGCTGGCAAGATATCTTAATCTGTTATATAGTGGGATATATCCAAGGTCCTAACCATAAACGCATAAACAGCAAAGCCCCCATCTTACCAGGCAAACATTCTAAGAGTTCATCTCCAGCCTGCTCATTAGACACTCATCAGTAACGTTTGGTCATTTGATATTAAAAATGCGCATATTTTTTACTTTTACCCTCAACTTAAAACACGCACCGACGTCTCTGAAAGATTCGAGCAACGTAACCGATCACTACCGCGATAAAAACGATGGCGAAGACAGTCCCTGCCCAAATTCCCACCCCTTCGCTAAATGTGCGCAGATCTTTTTCTGAAATAAAAATTTTCTGTATAAGATAATGTCGGTAAGTTTTCGTTGTTTTTCGAAGAAGGCAGGGATATAGTAGCGAAAATTTTCCGATTTAAATTATGCTTCAGCACCGGAATGGAGTTGCTGCTAATCGCACCACGGATGTTTTGTTGATGAGTGGAGGCCTGTAGTAACCAATAAAATTGGTACAATCTTGAAGACACAAACGGTTAGTTTATAATTGCAATAATAATAATAATGATAACAATATTAATAAAAATAATAATAATAACAATAATAATAACGATAATGATAACAATAGCGATAGCAATAACGATAATGATAACGACGTGGATAACGATAACAATAATGATAATAGATAAGTTTTTTATTCTTCACTCTACCGTATAAAACATACTTAAGAGGGGGTTACAGTTAACATAAAGATGAAGCACGATGAAGAAATTTAGCACAAAATAAGAATAGTAAACAACATCGGTCCGCTAAGACGACTCAGTGAGGAAATGCCATTTGAGTCGTTTCTTGAAAATGGAGAAGGGATGGATGTGTCCAAGGTCATGGGGAAGATTGTTCCATAGGATGAGACACGCAGAACGAAAACATCGGTTACGATTAATAGAAAGGAGGAATCTCACAACAGTAACTCGTGACTGAGAAGCAGATCTGGCCTGACGAGAGGGAAGATAAACAGAAATCATGTCATTAATGTAAGACAGACCCGTCTGATAAATGGCTTGATGGGCAAACGTTAGGACTTTGTTCAGAATACGCTGAGAAATTGGCAGCTAGTGAAGGTCGATTAAATTCCGAGATATATGAGAAAAACTTAGAAATTTGAACAATTGAACGGCAAGTATTATTTTTTACAAGTTTCAGTTTATAAATGAGACGGACGGGAGCCTCGAGCAGCAGGGAATAATTATATTCTAAACAAGAAAAAATTAGGGACCATAATTATGATTGTATGTAACAGGATCAGCACACAGAATTAACCTAATAAGACACAGATAGATTTACATAAAAGATCACGCCAAGGTTTTCCACTGGATGGGAAACACTAAAACATTGATGCCAATTTTGACTGACAGAGAGGAACACGGTTCAGAATTCTGGCTATTTCAGAAAAAAATATCTGTTTTATTGTTAGATAATTTAAAAAGATTGACAGATAGTAATCAGACACGTAGTTACAGAAACTGCGTCAGAACTATTGTCAAAGAGAATGAAAATCTGGCCATCATCAGCATAAAAATGAAAGTTAACATTTAGCTTATGGAGGTCACCCAAGCGAAGTAGAACAGAGAAGCGAAACAAATAGAGAGTAAACAGCAGTGTGCTTGATGAAGAACGATGGGTGGCAATCTGTGAGATGATTTATCCTCACCAATGACAACAGTTCAACGTCTCTCACCAAGATAAGATTGCAACCAGTCAAGTCACGAACCTTCGATACCATAACACTGTTTGAGATGACGAAGCAGGATGTCGGGATCTATGGCATTGAAGTTGGCAGATAGGTCCAGCAATACAAGTACAACGGAGGTGGACGTTTTATCGAGGAGACTGCGAAGTCGAAGCATATACGTAGCAAAGCACAGTCGACACTGTTTTTCTAGCAGTCGGCAGACTGATAACGCAAAAATTAAGATACGACGTTATCTGTATGAAAACCGCCCTCTCAACAAGCTCTGAAATACGATTCAATGTCGACACAGGTGGTTAGTTATTAAGGACCTGTATATCAAGAGTGGACTTCATTAGGAGAGGTCGTATGACTGCTAACTTCCAGGAAGGCGGAGCACATGAGGCAGCGAGAGATGCATTTATGATGACAAAGATATGTGACGCGACAACAGGGCTCAAAAGTTATTTCGGTATCGGATCGGATGCATTAGATTTTCCTTGACCGATAAACGAAGAAGCGTCTTCGGGGAAACGGTAGAGATCCATGACAGACGAGAGTCATTCAGCAATATATCGTCAACAGCAGACGCATCTCCATATATGGCTTGGTGAATCAGTTGAACCTTTTGTTCAAAAAAGTCGACAAACTGCTCAGCTCGATATAGCAGCGTTACCAAGACTAATTTATCATCGGATTCGTTCAGCAAAGTCTCAGTCAGCAAAATCACATCGTTATCGTGCGTAGTTAAGACGGTATTCGTCTAGTCACTACTCGAAAGCGCTGCTTCCGCTTTGCCCCTCGTAATAGGAAGCATAGTCTCCATTAACATTTTTGAAACCATGCTTAAGTCATGTCTTTTTACACACTATAAATTGTAATCTGTAACGACATCTTCTTTTCTAATTTCATTTGCTATTTTCACACCACCGTGGACCACCCTTTGTGCATGCATGCACGGAGTGGGAGTATATAAATGCCTAATATTCATTTTTTTATTTAGTAAGGATATCCATGTTGTTCCTGGTCCCGATGGACCGAACCTTGCATTGAATAAAACTGAGCTGTGTTTCGTTGGCATTCCAATATTCCTACGTGAATAGGACAAAACGGCGTAATGGCACTCGTCGAAGCAGGGTAGTTAAATAATAATAATAAATAATAAATAGGTTACTTAATACCCCGCTCTATGCCACGAAAACGTGCTCTAAGGGCGGTTCACAGCTCAGAATATTGTGGAGGGATTTAAGCACGCAGCGTAACAATGTGAGCCAGTTAACGTGACTCGGAGAAAAACACGTTATCTTCCTTCATCTTTGATGGTTATACCTCTATCTGGTTGCCTTAAATTCACGGATATAACCTCACGAGTAGGACGACAGTGATGGATAAATATCCCAAGTGTCACGCAACAATCGACTGCTATGCGGTAGTCGGACGTTGTACGGTTGTCGGACACGACTGTCAGTTGTACGTGCTAGCGAGAAAGACATTTAGTGACTTTATTAGAGTATTTACGACACTCTCCACAGTTCTTTTTTGCAAATAACATAGTCAACCAACAAACTAGAAAGAAGGATTTTTAGCTTTCGCTGAACTCTGTCAGAATGGAGCACAATCTTTTTTACAGTGATCTGTGAATATATCTCAGCTGCATACTGGCACGCTATAAACATTTATTGGTCAGTGGATTTTCTATTTTCTTTGGAATAATGCGAATAGTATTATAATGCTAACTCTGTTGGCAGTTCATCCCAGTGTAACCCTCCTCACAGCCCCCAGGGCACTCGCCATAATCGTGGGAGCACACCTGATTAAACTTGCAACGGCAAGATCTTGCACAGGAAACGCCAAACTTTCCTTTTGGACATTCTGTAACACAATGTTACTTGTAATGGTAATGGTAAAGAATTTATAGTGCGCATTTTTGGTAAATACCGTCAAATGACGCAATGGACAAAATTCACTCAACATTAGACACACTACACACATGAGATACGGCACACAAAGGAACAATTACGGTCTTGCGATTTTAAACAGATGAGATTTGGTGAGCTGCTTGAATTTTGAAAAATTGGAACACGAACGTATTTCAGGAGGAAGGGCGTTGAACATCTAGGGTGCTGAATACGAAAATGATCGATCACCAAAACTCGCATGTTTTGTCTTAGGGGTAATGAGTGATATTACTGACGAGTGTCTGGTTATATATGATGGAAAATGGACATTGAGAAGATTTACTTAGTAAGTTGGGGCTTTGCCATGAAGACATTTGTGCGTTATGATTAGCAATTTTAGTACTACCTTCACAGTAATACCGTTGCTCTTTTTCTTCTTTTATGAGGTAAAACGCATGAGTGTTGGTAATAATATAAGGGGATAGTAAAAACAGTTTCGCAAATAAAATTACGAATGTCTCTTCATTCAAAGTGTCGGATTTGACGGTTCAGTCCTTTTTCACTCGTGAAAATAAATGCACAGAAACCTGTAGGAATTATCGTTTTTAATGTCGTTGAAAAGAATTTTACGGGTATTCTAACAAATCGACTCACTTTGGTTACAATATCGGCCAATCCATCCAGCTTTACAGGTCCCAGACATGCAAATACCGCTGTCGACGAGACACATCTTAGGAATATGACACCGACATTCTCCGGAGCATATTCCTTTTATAAGATACTTCCCGGCCGGGCATCCTAAGGTTATTATGAAGGGCTCTTAGAAATAGGGGTCACGGACACAGATAAAATACATATGACAGTAATTGGGAAGTTCACTATAGCACTTTTAGTCAGGTCTTTATCCCCCCATCCCTTCCATCTTACAAATACGCCGTAAGTATCCGATTTAATACCCTTTTAATGAAGAATTAGCAACGCAATAAGATATTTACATATCCTAAATGTCGCTCTTGGTATATTCACATAAGAATTAATAAATAAATTAAGACTTACAAATATTCATGAAAAATGAAAAACTCACTGCCATGAATTAATCGCGAAATAAAGACAAGAGTACATTATGACAGATCGTTCCTAATGACAGGCTGCAGATATCGTAGTTGGTATATCAAGTAATTGATATCGAGAGAGTGGAATCGTTAAAGAAACGGGTGATAGAAATCGACAACCTGGTGATGGTGGTGTCTAGTTAAAACGTCCGCACAGGACCGATATGTCATCTTGACTGCCTCGCCTACCGAAATTGACCTCATTATTAATTTCGCCGTTTTGGTTACTAGATTTTGTTGAGGTGTCTCAGAAAATTACATACACGAACCTATATTTTGTGAAGAGTGAACAAATATTTATTCCACATTTCGTATAGAGATCTAGTACGACGCTGAAATGTGTTCATTGACCAGTTTTGCTTAATATTTTATCAGGAAAAGATTATAAGAAACATATATATATCTTATGAGCCACAGCATATTTTTATGGCGTATCGTGAGGAATGCTAGTTATTTCACATTTCTGCCTGTATTAAGCAGCTATTGTTCAGAACAATGTGCAAGAATAATCGTCTAGGCGACGGAGAACTGATTGAGATTATGTGATCAATAAACCTTTCTGGCACATGGGGCGGGACATCCGGGGATTCCGACACAGACCCGCCATACATCTGCCAGAAACCACGTTGCACTGGCGGGCGTTTCTACATCCGCAGACATTAGTGCACGCAGGCGGCCCAAATCGACCAGCTGCACAAGCTGTGGAAAATTTTATTTACCGCGTCGTAACTTTTAGAAAACGAAGGCATGTACTCTACCTTGGTTCAGCCATATTCTTTTCTCTATTTATCTAAATCAAAAGCGGTATTTTGGCAACACGGAAATGATATTTTGGAAAGACGGCGACAGTATGGCTAGAACTCAACAACATCATGCTTTCGTTTAAAGATAGCATCGCAACAGCATTTAATACTTATCGAATAGAGATCAGAATAACTGGTCCTTTGCGAGGAGGAAGTACCTTAATTTGTGCAACAGTATATTGCCATAACGGAATCTCGTTTCAGATATCTGTATAAAAATTTCTCTGTTAAAGATAACTTTTAAAAAGTTTATTTTTTGAGGTTTTTATCGCTGATCGCAGTTACTATATCGCGGTCTTTTTACAATTTACTTAGCATTAAATAACAAGTTTAATTTTTTATAAAATTCATCGTCCTGTGAAGTGATGCCAAGTAATAAATAATGAAAAATACGTAAAAAAAAACAAAAGAACATAATTCGGCATCGACCGAGTGCGAGAGTATAGACGTATACCTGTTTTTCTTGTCACCCAATACATCGCCTACCAATATAAGTATATATTTTGTTTTCGTTTCCTTATCAAAAAATAAAACTTGACATCGGTTTGTTATGACTTGTTATGACTCAAATATTGGCTGTAGCATTTTCGCATCACTTTCACTTAGCCTATGTTTAACGCTGCAGTATTATTTTTGAATTTAATTATGTGTAAAGTATGGCGCGATGAAACCGCATATTGTGGGACACCCCAGCCAATGTACGCACGTCAAGCCTTATCCAAACTTAACATTATATTAACAGATTACTGACTCCTTTGGCAACCATCCCCCGTGTATCGTAGCTGACATCCGTAGACGCAGAATCCGTTTCTGGTGTCACATTGTGCGTTTTTTGCGCAGTGGCAATCTTTTTCGCAGGATCTTCCGAACGACTTCACGCATTCTACGTAAACACTAGACCAAATAGAAGGTAGGTCACAGGAAAGGTCAAATATTGTACATTTTGAATAGTTTGTTAGCAATATGATGAGTAAAAGGAAATCGTTATTTGTGCTTTCATTGACGTTAACGGGTTCACCCTTTGCGTGCTGTATCAAAAACAATAAATGGATTCGTCTTATTGAGACAGAATGGTGAAAACTATGAGGCACACAAGTAGACTCCATGCCACTGGTTTCAAACACTGACTGACATCCCACTTAAGTCGCACACCCCGCCAAATTCGCAATGAGTAATGATCAATTACAATAAGGATAGCAGAGTTAGTCGACAAGAGAGACCACCAAGAAAGCATGCGAAAGACAGTATCGTGCGAATAACAATACAGCCCGTGAGCAAACGTCGCAAGCTGTATACTAAAAAGACCGCAGATCTATCCCGGGTTGTGTTGGTTTCAATTTCGACATTATGATTCGTTACAGTGACATTAGTCCCTGACTCCCCGTTTCACGTTTTAGCAACCATAACCTTTTGTCCCTCTACAAAACAGGACAAAATCTTATGCTTATTAATAAGTGTAACACTAATGCGTCCCGGATCGCATGCATTTGTCGTTTAACGTTTCATCGTCTGCAAAACATTTGGCAAGCACAGTTCAAAAAATTCCATTGTCGTGCTTCGACTGAAACACTTTGAAATTCAACACGATTTCATTACCAAAGCAAAAGAATCTTATGGGACACGGAATATACGTTTCCCCCAGTTGCGGGGTCAGTTTACAAAATGCATGTAATACTAGGTAAGCGGAAGTTATTTCACAATTTCCCTTTGGATATGTTATAATCTTCATCTACAATTACAATATAGTTGGCGTCTGCCTTAAACCCCTTTGACCATCAGGGCCTGGGTAGTCCTTGCAGCGTGAGTCTGTTAGGAATTCACCCACTGACATGGCTGCGTTTCGGATGCTCGTGCTCGTTGGATAGTGTCTATGTCGCTTACCTCCCTGCTCATGTTATTAATTGTATATAACCATTAACTATAATACAATTAGCGGAGTGTGTGTATATATGTTGCCCGTCTGTATACGTTGGGAACTAGTGGCGTGAATGGAACGAGGCTAGTTGCCCGTCCACTGCACAGACTCGTTGGGTTTTTCACAGTAGGTATCTTCCCCGTCCAATATAAGTGGGCTAATCAATTTTACGTGTTAACCGCATTTGTAGGGGCCAAGTATGGTCTAGAAAACAATTACCTTGATAATCAGCCTATAACGACATACATACAAGCAGCGACTGCTTACCCGTCTGGCAAGTTTGTCCGGTATATCCATGTAGACAACCTTTGGCGCCGCAAGTACCATCTGTCACGTTACAATCACGCTGGTCGAAGCAGTGACATGAGCCATCACATTTGCCGTTGATTAAGTAAAACGAGAGAGAGCACGCTGAAAACGAGCTACTGATACAAAACCGTGGTCGACAAAAGTAATGAAAACTTTGCTGGCGAAGAACTCAAGGCCGACTAACTGACATAAATTTGAGAATGGTTTATCGCGAACAACATATTCATAACATATTATTATATATTATTACATTATTATTCGCTATACAGAGCGTCCGAAAATGCAATTTTTTTCAGCGACCTGCTACAAACTCAAAATGTAACTAATATACATGATATGTGTATCATTAAAAATGCATGCTATTTCTCTTTGAAATAAGTTCTGAATTATTATAATCAATCAACATTTATCAGATATGGAAATTTTCTCGAGACAGGTTAAAATGGCATCGGGACCAAGTTGTAGGTTTCTTGGAGATAAATTAAAACAAAAATTATGTAGGCTCTTTGTGCCACTGGCATGTTTGCGTTTTAATAGGGTGTGACGGCTTAAGGCTCCACTCCTACGAAATTTCTCTTATCACTATGAAATTTTTATAGCCTAAAATACTGACGATTTTCGATCTATTATTCACAATGTTTCTACTGAAAAGCTCATTTTAAACGCCATTATAGTACAGAAACACCCATTACTACGTTCCACTCACTTTTCGAGCAATATGTGCCGTAATAGCGCACGGTACACGCGCCTGCGCACCGACCGGTCACGTGATCGCATTCGGCGGATTTTAGGCAGTGACATTTCTGGAGACATTTTTCGCCGAATAACCCGGGCGTGCATTCTGCATGTAACAGTAACTGAAGGAAATAACACTTTTGTAAAAAAAATCGCCTAAATATCTCTAGATTCTGGAGCTCGCGAGAGTGTTGGTAATGATGACGATGGTGGTCAAAACCTAACCACGTGCGAATAATGAAGAATCCATTTGAATATATACATTCAAATATAACTATAAATACTTTACTATAGATAAATTCCTTAATATTGCTTATAAATAAGACGAAAGGTATCGTTGAGTTTTATATGAATATTTAGAGACGCACTGGTTTTACATTTGAATCCAACGTAACCCGGATGACAGGGTCCCTCGCAGCGACCGTCGGTAACCCGGCAGTCGGCTGCGTCTTTGCAGGCGCACGTCTCCTTACAAGTGACTTTTAGAGGGTTCTTGGAGATGCCGTATTTACCATCTGGACAAGCTGAAATTTTCCAAAATTCTTTATCATTCTGTCCATCGATATCATTAGCTACGGAATGGTACAAAATTGACGATTGGTGCGATCATGTGGAGAGTACCTGTTCTTGATGAGTATCGATAATTTCATAATCACCAAGATTCACCAAGATAAAAATATAATCGATTGTGCACGTAGTTGTCTGCTAAATATTGATGTTAGATTACTCACTCTTCTGACAGCTATCGCCGGTATACCGTACGCTACAACCAGATGGGCATTTTCCGTCGAGCGGGTCACAGTTCGCTTGATATTTGCAGTGACAGTGAAGTGTGCAGTTACTTCCCTTGGCATCGTAACGACCCGGCGGACACCCTAAATGAAACGATGTTATTATATTATATTATGTTAACTGGCAAACAGATCCTCGTGATGTAACTATCAGGTAATATGTCGACACCCACAAGTATAGACAAGATTTGCCTGAAATCCGCCGAATGCGATCACGTGACCGGTCGGTGCGCTGGCGCGTGTACCGTGCACTATTACGGCGCATATGGCTCGAAAAGTGAGTGGAACGTAGAAATGAGTGTTTCTGGGCTATATGGCGTTTGACACGAGTTTTTCAGTAAAAACATAGTGAACAATAGATCGAAAATTGTCAGTATTTTGGCCTGCAAAAATTTGGTAGTGATGAGAAATTTCGTAGAAGAGTGGGGCCTTAAGCCGTCACACCCTCTCAACGCACAAACATATCAGTGGCACAAGAGAACTTTGGCCTGAAACCTCAAGAAAGTGGGAGTGCGAGTAAAATACAGTCTGTGACCTGTTACGAGAGTATATTAGCAAAAGACAAGTTAAGGTTACCGAGTATGCATTTCCCGAGGTATTCTGAAGCACAGCCACCCTGAGTACAAAGCCCATCCGTCACTCTGCAATACTTTGGGAACTTGCAGAGGCAGGTCTTGTCACAACCCGTCGCTACACTCCACGTGTTGTCGGGACATGCTGAAATCGACAATTCGCACTACCTACCGTCACGCGACGTTAAGTCGCTTGAAATTTTAACTTTGCAACCAAATCTAACAGAATATTACCTCTTAATTTATCAAAGATGTAACATCAATATTCAACAAATATTCTGATATGCGGAATATACTTGAACAAATTAAGGCATATATAGCGAATAATAATGTATACTTAGGCTGCAATTCTTCTCGGTGTATCTGACGGCGCAGCCAACCAGGCAGGACCCATTCACGTGGTGGCACGGTTTTTTTTGGTCACAATGACACAAATTTTGACATCCGAGACCAAACTTGCCGCTGGAACATTCTGCAAATAGAAAAAACGGCAACTTCATCGCTAAATTGAAATGAAATGAAATAAAATTTTATTGATTTATAGTGCCCTTTTGACACATGGCTATCAAAGACACATTACGAATTTATGGTTGCTATGATTAACTAGAAACACAAGGAATACGGTTCAAAATCGAACTCGGTATTCTAAATTATTGAACTCTGTAATGATTGATTTATTCCTATTTCATACCTAAAACTTTTACCCGGTCTTAATTGTCGCAGTAATGCAATTCTAGCGCTTCCGGAAAAAGGCTTGAAAAACTATTCAAATAAAAACGCAGTTTAAGTGTGATGGTATTATTATTATTCCATAACATCATTTCTTGTCATATGTAATTCACTAAAGCGTGCTACGGAAATCGACTGAACCGGTGGTTTATTTTGAACAGAAGATAAAGTATTGCTAACTTTGCTGACAATCTGCGCCCTGCCAACCCTTGATGCAGCCCCCGTTTCTGCATATCCCCATTTCGACGGAACACTCGGCATTTTTTAAACATCGACAAACACCGTGACATTGTCCCTTCATGAGGTAGTTTCCCGTCTGGCAAGCTGAACACATATTACAAACACACCAACACATATATTACAAACACGCGTAATACCACTAGATGTCCCCTTACGCCGGTGTTGCAGTTGTCTAATATTCTGAGATATAACAATCAAAAATCAAATTGGAAAGCATGCAAATAAAATGACACTTGAAGCACAAGCGCCGGCGGGCTACGCCGACGACAAAGGAGTATTGACAGTCTCCGTAGTTCAGAGTTGTATAATGTAATGTATTGGAAACCTAAATAAATATACACATATTCTGTCGGTTAAATTGCATAATGTAAGTTTTTGTGTTATCGACCTAACCGCAAAGTGCCTGGTCACGTTATAACAGAACGGAATGACAAATGGTATTAGATATGATGATTAATATACATGAACTATCGGATATACATGAACTATCGGATATACATGAACTTTTAGATGAACTATTAGATATACATGAACTATTATGACTATTGATTAATGAAATATTGGACGAAAATACCCTTTATCCCCGACGCATGCGCATTCACAACTACCAAGTGCTCATCTGTTCCCATTGACAATGTTTTGATATAGAAACAATACATAGTACACACGGAACATGAAAACGGTTTAATCACTCTAGAATGTGCTATACGCCCACTGTGAGAAGATAATAAATATCTTTAATGATTCCACTCGGTTACTGTACTTGTTTGACAGGAGAATCCGGTCCAACGGTGGTGACATCCGGTGGAACAAACTCCCGTCGCTGGAGCGCACGAGCCTCCTTCTTTACAGTGACAGTACTTCAAGCACATTCTCCCAAACGTCGTTCCGTTACACGCTAGGACAAAACAGTGAGAATACTTGCAGCGAAGCAACAAAACGAGTAAAGAGAGAAAAATTGAGAAAATTCCATAAGCTATCTAAGTCTGTTACCTTTCAACGACAAGGTGATAAAATAAGAGAAGTTCAGTGTATCTCACTGTTTTTGCTATGGTCGTATAAGTTAGGCGGACTGCGTGTGTCGAATGACGCATTACATCATGTACTCTCTGTCTCCTAGTTTCCGTCACAAGTTACCGACCTCGGCAATATGTCGGAGAGTGACATCAAAACAGCATAGTAGTAAGTAGCAATAATTCGGGTTGAAGGTTGACATATATCTATGGGGAAATCTAGTCTACAAAAGATGCATGATTTTACTAACGAACTAACCTTAAACACCTACAACTTGCAAAGAATTTTATTTACAAAGACAATTTTTATATTATAATAACGATCACAGCCTGCACTAAATACCGATATAAAATTTATAAACCTACAAGAACCATAACACAATTAAAATATTTTCAAAAAACTGGAGCTAGACTAAACACGTCTGACTCCTACCACGACTAACTATTCTGTACTATGCTGATGCCATCCATCGATGCGGATTCGCTTGGAGTGAAACGATGCAGAGCTGTGTTTGATGACGGAGAAGGATAGGGCAGCTTTCTAAGAGAAACAAGCTCTCCTAGCTACAGGTAGTTTGTTACTGCGGCTTGATGGGTAATCGTTTCCGGGCCACTTACCGGGTTATTTTGATGGCTGCTCGCTTACAAAACGGAGCAGCATCGATGGTAGGCGAGATCGTCCCGAGCAAAATAAGTTTGAAGAAGCATTTCGGGGGTGGTATAAGAGGGTATATTGGAGCTCAGCTACTTCGACATTGCCTAGGCCCAACTAGACATGCAGACCGAGAATGGTGTTTGCGATATCGGCGGAATATCGAGTCATTGAATACCACGATGACAATGTATGTGAAAGGTTCCAAAAATTAAAAAGATTGATAAGCATATTTTTTTAGAATCACTCACGCTCTTGACACGTTTCCCCACGATATCCGGAGACACACCCTCCGCTTAAACACGTTCCAGTTCTGATATCGCACTTTTTGTTGTTAAGGCAGTGGCATGTCTTTGAACAAGTCGTGTTCCAAAATGATGATCCGAATATTTCGAGCTTATGGGCAAGTGTGGATGCCGTTAGATCCATCTGTGTTGTCGGCGTGGTCAGGAACGTCCATTCGGGGCATTCTAACACATTACTCAATATTAAAACTTAGGTAACATTTTGTTAATCAATTACCACTGAAATTGCATCATTTTATAATAAAATAGATATAGCTAACCCTCGACAACTAATACGAGTTTCAAGTGTACCGGGTTCGATTATGAAGAAGCATCATACTGTTGATGAAAAGTGCCTTCATACTATGCGACTTGTTGAATGCAACATTTAATTGAACACTCGGCTCAAACATTACCTGCAACATCGGCTCCACGTTTCAAGCAAATTGTGACTTTGGAATATCGAAATATTCGAAGTTACCAACTTACTGAAAAGATTATTGCAAGTTTTAGCCAAATCGGGAATACTTTTCACTAGCCTTTCACGGCTGAAAATTACACTTTGAAAGGCTCACATTTTCGATCAGCACCGCTCGCTCTAGATGTCTGCAAAAGTACCACGTCATTGCTTTTTTCGACAAATTGTCTCTGACAAATAGAAACCTTGTTGGACAGCGTGAATGGTCGTCAAATACGTTTTGGAAAGTCTTCAACATGTTGCGTTCAACATATTGCAGATTATGATGGCACATTTCCTAAGTTATGTATAAACGCAAGCGGGTTAACACAAGTGAACTAATATTGCCCAGCGTTTATATATATAACACCTACCTCCTTGACAGTCGGCACCAAAAAACCGGGTACCGCATCCGTGTTCACAGGTGCCCTTCACTCTGTCGCATCCACCCTTCGAGCAGTGACAGCGATGGAGGCAAGGGCCGTAAGGTCCGTACTGACATCCTGGAGAGTTTGTTCGAGTATGTCAGTAAATAGAAACTGTCAACGATTGAGAGAATTATGCAAAAAATAAGTAGTTAGAGTTAAACCTATTGGTGTAATAAACGCTGGCCAATTAAAAGAGATTTATTGAGACGCTGGTAACGAAGACGACATAAATAAATCGATTTGGAGTCAGATAGCGTTTGTTACTTGGTTGTGAAGATGACGACGACGAATGATAATAGTAGTTCGTTGCTATCTACCAGTCACTTTTATTCCGCGTAAGGTAGAAAAGCAAAATCGATGAAAGAGTGGAGAGAGTCGCTACTAGTTGATGAGGGTGAGGGTAGTGGTGATAGTGGTCGCTGCGGGAGCGGTGGCAACGACGATGGTGATGTTAAG
The DNA here is from genome assembly GCA_011762755.2 of Epimenia babai. Classification (NCBI taxonomy): domain Eukaryota; kingdom Metazoa; phylum Mollusca; class Solenogastres; order Cavibelonia; family Epimeniidae; genus Epimenia; species Epimenia babai. The sequence continues at coordinate 31,042 of WURV02139979.1, forward strand.
GTTATTGATGATTGTGATATTGTTGATGATGACGGCGACAACGACGACACTAACGATGATCAGCTATCATGATCAATTGGCTTTCGCCCATATACGTCACCGGATCTCCCTGGATCATAGTTGTTGATTAGTAACAATAGGATGACGAGATAGCAAAACTGTCCAAACAACAGCCACGGCGGATGGAATAAGCCTTCGCACAGGGACTACCCAGAACCTAATGGGCAGAAAGGGTTTAGAGTGCATTTTGCCAAAAGTGCCCAAATTACTGTCGTGGGTGACGGTGAATCAAACCAGGGCTTTCTGGGTTTAATCCCAGCGACTACGTCACCTTCCTAAGACATATATCAGTTAACCAAGTTGAAAATAATCTAATGCATTCAAAACTCGACACAACTGGCTGAATTTCTTGCTGCAGGAAACAGTGCCCAAACAGGTTTCGGCGTGTTATCTTAAGTGATGACAATATACAGAGCAAATTGGATATTTATAAATTTTTATAAAACTGCATAATCTATGATTGATTGTTTAAGTGATTGAATTATTAACCAATTTCATGATTGATTGAATAATATATTGATTGATTGGTTAGTTGATTAAATAATATAGTTATAGTAATAGTAATAATGGATTAATCGATCGATCGATTGATCTAATAATAGATTGATTAATCCATCGATTGATTGATTTAATAATAGATTGAATAATCGATCGATTTATTGATCGAATAATAGATTGATTATTGATCGATTAATTGGTTTATTCAATAATTATTACACGATACTGAACTATCGCGTTATTTCGGCGTCTGCAAGACTTACTTTCTTGACAAGACTTTCCCCAATATCCAAGAATACATCCGCCGTCCAAACACTCCCCGTTTCTTACGTCGCATTTTTCGTTGTTGACACAATGACATTCTTTCGTACATATGCTCTTCAAATATAACTTGTTGATTTTAAGCTTAACAGGAAGTGTTTTTGCCGTCAAGTCTCCGGCGGTGGTAGGTGTTGCAAGAAATGTCCATCCCGGACACTCTGTAACGTCATAGTAAATATCGTTAGCACGATTAAAATCATGAAACTCATTAAAGAATACATCTGTCCATCAAACCAAACATATAAGAGCGATTTTATGATTTCGCGATAAAACTTTTAAGATGAGCGCACATAGAGGAATGGTTGCCGTGTTAAACATATCGTAAATACGACAAGTACAACGGTAACAGCTTTTGACTAACTGATACAGTACAGATTAACACAAACCAAGCGGAGTATTCATTTCTATGGCGAAGGAAATCAAATTATTTGGTCTTACCACCCTGTCTAAACGTCCTGGACTAAATTAATATATCATGAGCGTAAATTCTATAATATTTTTTATTGCTGTGGGGACGAATATTATAGGAGACTGGGTCCCCTTGTATGATCCCTTACAGCGATTTCCGCAGATGACGAGCATTATGTTGCTGAATGCGGTTCGCGTTATAATTATGTTGGCGACAGATATAATACCAGGCTGGGGATATAAGACGTTGTATATACATTATAGGAGTTAGAGTCATGAAAAGTCGACATGATTTAAATTGTATTTACTGTTTTAGTGTTAATTTGTGTATGCGTGTTTGCTGACGTTGCTGAGGTTGTATATCGATTTCAAAAGTGTATTTTATTGATGTAAAGTGTATTAGACAGCAATGCTATTATGAATTATATTTCATTCAAAAGGTAGCGCCGATGCCATGACCGTCTGATGTTATAACAGACCGACCGATTCTTTATGCCAGTTTTGCAGCCAACTCAAAACACCGCCTCATGTTAAAAACAGGTAAAAGGTAAACATTTATAGACCGCAAGTATCAACCAATAAAGGCTCTCAGATGCGGTTTACAATGAAATGTACAGTGTGAATTGGCGGCATATACGATACCTTTGATACTCATATATCACCCTGCCAAGGATAATATCGAGTATCTACCCATTTTAGAGACCGATTTACTCCAGCAATCGGGGATAAATGACTTACTGAGGATCACCCACAGAAAAGTCGACTGGTGGGAGGTTTGGAACCCGCGACCTTTTGGTTACGTGTCCGGTATTCCTACCACTCGACTAACAAAGCTGCCTTTCGGCTTTCCCAAACTGCCTTCCGCAGACACCCCATATTGTTAGATACTAACTCGTTTGGCAGTCGGCGCCGAAATAGCGATTAGCGCATCCACTTTCACACTTGCCCGTTATAACGTCGCATCCACCTTTCGCGCAGTGACAGGTATGGACACACGCACGATGGGGGCCATATTGACATCCTATAGCATGCAGGTGTTAGTATTAGAGGCACATATGGCGATAATCTAATGAAATACCATATTTGATGCTGAGGTTAAGCTAAATGTTGATAACGAGAGTTTTGGGTTTCGTGGCAGCTACATCAACTGCAGACTCAGAAATTGATGCTCCCCTCCTGGTGTAATTCTACTCTTTAATCAAGATTTGCCTTACCAAAGAACTGACGTGACACATCTATTCACTCCCAGTGAGCTCTTCATCATTATGTACAAGAAACATACAAACTACAAAGTTTAATGAATGGCCATGGAATAGGGTCGAGACCAAACTATAGCTACCGATTCACAGGCCATCTTCTCCCAAAATAATCATAATGTCTATGAAATAAAGGATGCCTGAAAGAAAAATAATGCAATTGAAAATTTGGTAAAAGGTAAGAGTGTTGGTGCTACTTTATAATTAAATGCCAGTCGCACGTACAACATTGCCCTGTTACAACCCTACGATATTTTTTTATAATGAAACATTCCACGACAAGTCCTTCTAAATATTCAAGCACGACAATCTTGCTCGTTTTCTATAGTGTATAGGGTGGGAAAATACCTGGTTTATGCTGGTTCGAAGTCGCAACCTCTCGCATTAAAGGCAGTGCTTCTAACCACTACACTACTGGCGCCAACAAAATTTGTGGACAAAAAAGAAAAATTATGGAGTGTTACAAGAAAATTCAGCCTCGCAATGACCTCGACACTGACAGAAGCCAGTTTTGTATATTAAGCGAGTCTTTGTAGTCCTACTCTGTCGTTTTATACATGACCTACACTCTGATTTGGCTCTGCTTCAGAAGCTCTCTGGATGCCGTTATGGCGCTAACCTCTTCGCTCTCTCGTCATGTTGTTGTTACTACTCATCAACTAACGGTGAAATCGTAGTGTGCGACAGACCTAGGCTGTGTGTTGACGTTTGAAGCTCGTAGCGGGAATGGACGAAGGTAAACTGTCTTCTCAGACTCGGGAGTTGTCACCAGTGTTTTTCTACGCACTTTATTACTGACACTAATCTGTTAACCATATGAGGTATCCCCAAAGGACCAAGAAATGCCTAAACAACGATTACCTTGGTAAACATCCTATTAATGACTAGAGATGGATGTTATTACAGCGAGTTTTATCATCTGATCTTTCACTTGATTGCAAGAAGTTATATTCTATCGATTATTTGCGTATTATTTTTAGGCATTACAATGAAAAGGGACAAAACCCCTTTGCCCATGATGGCCTGGGTAGCCCTTGCGGTATGGTTCTGCTTGAGCTTTTTTCTCTCTGACGTTGGTGTGCTTCAGAAGCTCTATATATGGTCTATATGTCGCTTCCCTTCCCGCTATGTCGTCATTGTCAATAGCGATTAACCTTTCATGGACTTAGCGAAGTGTGCGACATATGTAAACAGTTGAAACCAGTGGCATGATTGGAAAATGGTCAATTGTCTGCCCATACTCGGTTGGTTTTTTACGTTATGCCCCACCCATTATAAGTGAGGCTAATTAAATTGTCGTGTTAACTACATTGATAGGCAAGCTTTGTAAAGGGCCAGGGACGGAGAACGCAAGGATTACTTGGGTAATTAGCCTAGAAATACATACACAAATAGTCATTAGAATTGGTAAATTTATCAGTTGCAATAGCAAGGGTTTTCTTGTATTTTTTAGCGATGGAGATAATAGCAGCACCAAGTGGTTTTCTCAGAACGTCGTCATGTTAGCGCGGTGGTTAGGTCGTTGAACTTTAACTTAGAAGACCCTGCATTGTTTCCCGCTCTAGACAGTATCCTACCTAGGGCTTTTCTCTAGAAAAAAGCCAAAAGACTTCCATGGGTGGTCTGGTTAGCCCTTAATGTGTGGTTATGAAAGGCCTTATGGCATTTGTTATGGCTTCTTCCGGTGTTCTTAGGGAGTCTCTATGAAACATATATTCGATAACACAAAAAATGGCCGGGAATGGTCAACAAAAGATTTACGTTGGTCATCAGCCTATTTCTAACAAAGTGGGTTGACGTGGAAGCGTTATTGGAAAAACTAAAAATATTATAGAAATGAAAACAAAACACGAAAAAAACCTCTGCAGTAATTAAAGCGCGAATTCCGTTGTACAATGGAACCTAATTAACTACATCGTAAGTGTACCTATCACTCACAGTTATGATAATATAAATAAAAAGTATGGCGCTATAATAGTTATAATTAACTACAACCCACTCCTAGTTGTTAGCAAACTCACTATCTTGGCAAGATTTTCCCCAATATCCATCGATACATTTGCCGACTAGGCATCTCCCAGTTCGAACGTCGCACTTGGAGTTATCAACGCAGTGACATTCTTTAGAGCATATGGTCTTTATGTAGGATTTGTAATATTTATTCTTTTCGACTATAGTCTTTGCGGTAAGATCTAACGCTGTCGTGGGTGTGGTCAGAAACCACCACGTCGGACATTCTGCAAATGCACCAGTGTTTTAAGCATTATTTATTTTGCTCATAAAATTTCATTCAAAAGAAATAATCTCATCGCCATAAACCTACTTTAGCACTTTACGCGTTAAAAATATAAACATAATGAAAGATTAAATAAGACAATAATTGAAAATACTTTCTGTAAACGCCAGTGAAAAAGATATGTCTGCAAAAAAAATTGGAAGACATGGACGCTATCTGTTTTGCTATGAGGTTAGACGGGCGCTCCGCAATTCTAGACCTGGGCAGGAGAAAGGTCGCCTCTGAAAAGTAATGAGACGACGCGGTTTGACTACATGACTACATGTGATTGTATCGCTAGAACGCAGACGCCGTGAAGGAAAATAGAATGTAATTAGCTGATTGATATATTCAGGTGCGCGGTTCTGAAGACGGATAAAATCTTTAACAATTTTCTCACGAAGTAGGAAGTAAGATCGATAGTCTGAATCAACCATTATTTTATAGTTGCTTGCATTATTCGACGATGAAACAACCCATCTTTCACCGGACGTTGTAGTTATGTACAAGTTAGGGAGCATTGCTATGGGAACAGTTCTGTCCATGTTAAGGATAAAATTTTCGGCGCTGTTGTCGGTGAAGCCTTGGTTAATAGGTCTTGATCTGGAAGAAGGCGCCGTAAATGCAAACAACATCGCAAAACGTTTGGGGCGAGCGTTACCACATTTTTTGTAGATTTACTATCTATCACGAGTAGGCAAGGAAGACCGACGTAGCTGGCAGTCGGCGCCGAAATATCGCAACGAGCAGCCGTTTTTGCATTTTCCGGAGATCACGTCACATTCACCGCTCGCGCATTGACAACGGTACAGACACGTGTCGTCGGAGCCATAATTGCACTCTAAAACATCCCAAGAAAATGGTACATATAACTGAAGTACGAATACTAGAGTCTAATACTTCGATGATCCATTTAGAAATCAATATCTGCACCCTAATTTTTATATAATGTTTTTGTGGAATAAGATCTGTCACGAGCGATAAATTCTACGGTCATCTACCGGGCCAGGACTTAATCATTAATACTGTCCCCAAGTGCTACTTGATTAATGTTATATCAAATGCGATGAAATTTATCTGATTAGAAGTGTATTTATCAGCTCAGCTGTTAAACACTATACTAAGTGAAGAGTGTGGATCAACTAGGTCTGTAATGCTATAGCTAGTCTACGTATGTGTTCACATTATCTACGATCAAATACAGTACAATACGAATGAATACCGGTACAATTGTAGAGTTAAATTATTATATAACGCAATCGTATGTAATACAGTAATAAAGACTGCCCGTAGAAATAACGACGACAAAAATATAGGAGAAAAATGAGGTAACACCTTGTGAGACTAATTGAATTTATTCCTAAACAAGCTTATACATGCTTACAAGCGTCAACAAGCATATATGTAACATCCTTTTTCGGGCTTATCGAATTTTCTTACACTCCCACTCTTGATCAATTTCATTCGATAAGCCTGAAGAAGCATATTACATATACGCGAAAGTTTGTTTACGAATTATTTCAATTTGTCTCAAAAGGTGTTACCTCATTTTTCTCCTACTGTACAAGACTAATACGGCTTCTTATATCAGACACAAATATAATTATTGTTGGCGACTGGAGATAATAAATTAGTATCATGTAGGTCTTTAGAAGATGGACAAAAGAGAATATAGAGACGAAGAGATTTATGGTGATATGTTTAGCATATATTATAGGTTGGGGCCAGTGGTGCAGTGGTTAGAAGCGCTGCCTTTCATGCGAGAGGTTGTGAGTTCGAAGCGGCACTAACCAGGGATTTTTCCCCGCGCCTTCCACGATGGGAGATGAGACTTGAATATCGGGAAAGATCCGTCGTGAAATGGTTTATTATAAAAATGTATTAGGGTTGTAACAGGGTAACGTTGTACGTGCGACTGACATTTTATTATAAAGTAGCACCAAAACCTCGCCTCCACCCTTTTTATATTTCGCAAAAAAGTCGAATAAATAAAATCTAGGATGCAATAATTTAAATAAGTGAAAGGGTAGATGTACTAACTTATTTGGCAGGTCGCTCCAATATATCCCTTAGCGCATTTGCCGGAAGAACATTTCCCATCGGTGTTTCGACACGCGGAATGTTTGTGACAATGACACGTACCAGCACACTTCGACCCAAAGGTGCCATATTGACACGCTGTAAAATATGATAACCATGAAGATCGGTCAATAGCAAAAAAATTGAGATAAGACCGGAAATTCTTCCATCTAACAAGATCGTAAAGATGATGCCGCCTTTCATTCTACACGCTCGTAAGGATGACATCACCTTACATTCTACACGCTCGTAAGGATGACATCACCTTACATTCTACACGCTCGTAAGGATGACATCGCCTGACATTCTCCACGATGTGGCATCGATGTATTTGTTTCGTGCCCTATGTGAATCAGAATTAATAACAATTTCCTGACGACTCACACTGGTCGCATTTCCGATTTCGATATCCTGCTTTACAGTCGCACGTTCCTTCAATCTTGTGGCATTTGCTGGATACGCAGTAGGCGCTGCATTTATAACGACACTTAAAGCCGTAGGTTCCATCTCCGCACCCTGAAACGAGATATGAGAAAAAGAAAGTTTGATTAAATCATCAACATCAACACATGATGTGTTGGCACACTTAAATATCTTAATGGCACGAAGAAAACGAGTCACAGAAACATAAACCGAACACCTTTCTGGCTGATAGTGGTTTGAAATGGGCTATAGAATCTGACATTTAAAAAATAAAATCATCAGTACGGAGTCCCAAAATCCCGATCCCCTGTCAGCCGATACGTCGACGTATCCACTTTGGTATTACAGTCAACAATGGTACGAGTTCAACTTACATATTATATAAGAGCATTTACTCCTTGCTTCGGCGAGCATCGTAAATTTACGACAATGAGCGGAAGTAGATTTTATTCTTATATAAATGGTCTACAATCGATGGATTTGCGAAACTTACGTGACGCACAGGTTTCCCCCCTATACCCTGCAGCACAGCCCTTCCTGCATGATCCTGTCACGCCCTCACAGGAGTCGCCGTCGCGACAGTTGCATTCACCGCGACAGAATTTCTCTAAGAATGGTTTAGGGCCGAACGTATGGCTAGAACACCCTGCAAACATGGTTACAGATACGTATACATATGATGTATAGTAAAAATACAAATAATAGAGGGAAACATTTACAATAAATATTGTGTACTCTCTCACACTCTTCTAAGTCTGCGAGGGTTGATGAGAATTTACAATAGATGAAGAAGTAATGGAGAGAAGACAGGATACAGATGAGATCGCGGCTCATGTTGTTATCCACGATTACCTTCTAATCAGTTTCCAAATAAAAAAACCCCCGATTTCCTTCTTCCGCGATAAACCCGAGCGATACGAGTGACTGTGTGTTGAGGTTCATCCGCAATATGAATCCTTCACAAACTACACAGGGTCTACACAGAATTTGGACAAGTTTAAAAACCAAGAAGTTGCTGTCAAATAGGAATACGGCGAGCGTTTCCAGGCGAATCACTTTACCTATAGGGTGATTGAGCGAAACGTACGCCCCTTTTATGCCAACTGAAACTAAAATATTTGATAATTCAGTGTATTGGTTCTAACTGTCCATTCGATGGTACGATTTGTTGCATGGATTGACTAACGCAAGATTTCAGTATGAAATATTGCAGTTTTAACGCCCTATAAGGTGAAATATATGAGGAAGCCATGGGATCTCATTAAAACCTATACCCCTGATGGTCCTATAAGATGTATAGGTTTTTTCTGTGCATTTCTCTAAAGCTATACATAGAACAACATTGGCTACCCCCATTACTATAATACAGGATCTCATAAAGAATCTAAAATCTGAATACAAAACACAAGAATTAACCGCTACCCGAGCAGATGATTAAAAATTCA
>WURV02139980.1:0-18909 GCA_011762755.2 Epimenia babai
TTCACTAACTGTTACATTGTGTACATCTAATATTGTAACTATTGTATATGTTGTATTTGAGAAATAAACTTGATTGATTGATTGATTGATTGATTGAAACAGACCATATGGAGAACATATGACAGACGGCAACATAAGCAAACAGCTTTAACATGACCACATAATGAGAATAGGGACCCACATTCAGAGCCCCCGGACAGGCAGGGTGATAATTGTTCGAAAAATGCCACACTTTGTATTCTCGCTAGACTAGGTATAGATCAAGGATCTTCCGAATTCAAATCCATCCATCTAATGGATCTGTGCTGCCCATAATCTTGGAATAAAACAAATTGTACAGTTCCATAAAAACATACATTTAATACTTTCATTTAAGTTTTCTCTTTGTTTTGACCAATTATATTAATCTTATTATTTTATTATTGTTCTTTACTCATGTTGTCTCTGTGTGTTTACAATTCTATCGGTTATACTATGCCTTATATCGCTATTCTGATAAGCCATATTTAATAAACTGTTGTAAATAAAAAATACATAGGAAAATATGAATATTGTCTTGTCTTTTGCTTTCTTTCAATAAAAAATGGTGATATAAACTGGTGAAATAAATGGTGATATACTGTAAATTTTTGTAAATATTATAGACTGAGAGTGATCAAGAAGGATGACACTGTACCCTTGTTTTGCAAGATGGCTTTATTTTACATGTATCTAGTAATGACAGTGTCTTTTTAATGAAGAAGCCCATTATTCAACGACGACATAATATCTTGACATATGTAAATCTATCTATGCATCATATATCCTCAAATGAAGTGCTCCTTAGGATATTAGATGTAACAATGATGGGATTAGTAGGAAAGAGCAAAACAAAAATGCAAACAGGCATAAAAGATGGGAGAGAAAGGATATTAAAATAATATATGTTACTAATGTTTTAATTTAATTTAAATTCACTGCTTTGTTGTGCTTATTGTCTGGTTCAACAGAACAAGCGCTAACAAATTAAATACAAAACAGTAATGGATTACCATTTATATGGAAAGAATATATAAGGTATAAAATATTCATACCTTTGTTTTTTTAAGATGCCAGAATAAAATTAATCACACGATTTTACGTAATATATACATATATAAGACCCACCATATCAAAATGAGTCTGAGGTCAGGATTCCCATAGTGGGTAAATAGCATTAGAAAGTAGAAAAATATAAATTTGTCAATTTTTGTATTTAGTATTTTTGGATACTATGGATTTCATTCTATCCATAAAAATAATAATATATAATATTATCAATAGAAAAACTGTATTTTAAATTATTTAAACTCACGTATAGTATTCTTTGTTATGTAAATTTTGTTACAAACAGAAGAAATATGGTCAACTTTGGTGGATATTTTCTGTGATTTTGATTTAATGTGATAAAATATTTAATATTTAATAACTTTCCCATTGATACCTCATTTGTCATGTTTGATAAATGTTTGAGTATAAGAGTGTGATTGGTATGGACTCTTGTTTTTCTCCATACATTAAACTTTTAGCGCGTTTTTCTCAGAATTTTGTTATATGAACACCGTTTACGTAATTATCAATATCTCTGGAAGTAATTGAGATATTATCATGATTTTGGTATCATTGGATTCCTTACAGCTTGTTCTATTAGATAAAGTAAAAACATGAAATATGTAATATTCCGACTTAAGACTCATTATGGCATGTCGAGTCACATATCATAATACGTACATACATAATCAAGTCGCATGAACACCATTTCTGGATGACTGTGATGTTTTTTGTAGATCCTGCAACAACCACGAAACTGCCCACCACAACCACGGCAGGTAATGCGTAACAATTACCCAGAACTAAATCTATCGTATTAATCAAAGAAAATAAATTGATCTTACCTGATGATGTATACCTGAGGCATATGAGAGCTTGTATCTGGAAGACAATTGTCTATAAAAAACGATTCTCTATTAATTTGACTAAGTTTTATTCTATTTTTATTATTTATATTGAGGGGCAGGTAGCGTAGTGGTTAGAGCATTTGACTTTGAATCCTGAGGGTCCCTGGTTCAATTCCCCGTTCTTACCAGTATACTAACTGTGGCATTTTTCGGGTCGAAAACACCTTAACACTATGCCCACGGGGGTCTGCGAAGCCCTTGCAGTGTGGTTCTGTTAGGGAATTTTTGCTCTGACATTTGCTGTGCTTCAGATACTCTATATGTGATCTCTATGTCGCTTACCTCTCGCTATGTCATCATCTCATTGTAAATAAACATTGACCCTCCATAGACTTAGCGGAGTGTGGGACATATGTTGTTCATATGTAGACATTTGGAACCAGTGTCGTGAATGGAAAAAGGTCAATTTTCTGCCCAGACTCGGTGGGTTTTTCACATCGGTTGTTTTCCCCCACCCCTTTTATAAGTGAGGCTAATCAAATAGTCGTGCTAACCACATAGGCTAGCTTTGTAAAGGGCCATTGATGAAATTGGCTTACACAATGATTACCTCGGTAATCAGCCTATAAATAAATAAAAAAAATAAATTATCAGTAATTGTTTTGAATTTATGTCATTGAGATGTAGCTTGCTGTTTTAGCCACATTTTATGGGCAAAAATCGCGCAGCACTTCGCTATCTCGTCATGTTGTTAATAATCATAAACTATCAGTGACTTAGCCTAGTATGCGACATATGTAGGTTGTCTGTCCGTGTGTGGAGTCAATCACGAAGGTCTCCTCTCTGTCCAGACCCCGTGTTTTTTTTTCAGTACAGCGTTCCTCTTACCTCTTGTAACCGAGGCCAATTTAATATGTTTTTCGCGTTAACCACATTTACCATGTCAAAAAATAATAGATCAAAACGTTACACCACATAAACTTAGTCGGTAGAGCACCACACCGGTTATCTGGGGGTTGTGGGTTCGAGTCTATCAGGGGTGTAGGTTTTTCCTGTGCATTCCTCTCCACATAAACCAACTGAGGTTACAAATTTAGGTGAGTTTTTCTACACCAGGTAATGAAACTATAAATCATAGTAAGTATTCTCCAATTTAGATCCGACAACGTGCAAATACGGCAACGATACGTACTTCATCGGCGACCAGTTCCAACCGAATGTCTGCCTGTTTTGTGAATGTGCACAAGAAGGCAATAACCCAGCTGAAGCCAAATGTACTCGTGAGGAATGTCAGCTTCGTCCCCCTGACTGCTCGAATTGGACAGTACCGGCGGGGTTCTGTTGTGCCGAATGCTTTGCATGTGAGCCTTCTTCTAGAGTTGTATAGATCAGTGTACAGTATATCCAGTATTTTATTGGTTTTTTTCACAAGCTAAATGTGACCTTTTTCTGTTTGATAGTTAACTTTTTGACAAACTTTTTTCGTTTTAGCATTAATTTTGTCTTGCTAGATAGTGTTGTTTGACATTGTTGTTTTCTTATTCAGCAGTCCTAGGGTTAAATAATAACATTATCCGGAGACCAGGAATTGTAGAATAAAAATAGTACATTTCTTGAGAATTTAAAGACAATTCACATAAAGGGGCTATACAAAAAAATACATGTGTACAGCTACTGCGATTACTATCACACCATTTAAAAAAAATCCTGTTAATGTAATGTTACAAGTCCCATTACTAATCTATATTTAACCGTTATTTCAATGTGTTAATTTTATAAGTTTTCCTTAATCCTTGGCTAAGATGTCAGCTGCTGTCATTACGCTTTAGCCAATATGTTAGCCAAGGTTTGGTTTCTTATATCAATATAAGATCCTATTCGACTATATTTAGGAGTTTAAGGGTTAATATGACACTGATGGAAATTACTAGTGTTTCAGAAATTAAATTTAAATTTTGGGTCCACACTGCTATGATCAGAGTGAAAAATGCCTTGAATGATTTAAAAATTAAGACTGGTGTTCATGAAGGAGACATCCTATCGCCAAACTTGTTTTTGCTGTGTGTTTAATAATAGTCTATCAGCGCTAGATAACTAATAAAGCTTTTGTTATGAGCCTTTCTGGGTATTTATTAGCTGTCATAAGCCATTTTAAACCTTCAGCTGGGGACAGGCAATTATACCAACACCACAGCCCAATGGTAGTGCGTTGAGATAAAGCACAGTAGATGGTAGCAGTATTTAACTTTAAATATTATATATACTTATTTTTAGTGCAAGATTAGTACAGGGGCCTTTTGTATGCTAATAGTTCCTTTACACTGTGCAATTTGTTGAACAACATGTTGGCCAACTTGTTGAAGCATAGTTTGATGTTGCCTTTACACTGTCAAACTTGTTGAAAACAAATTGTCGAAATTATGTAATACTTGGCACCTGCTCGATGGTCTATAGCTTGCGAGCAGTGGTCATTGGGAAAATCGATAATCAAACTTCAGCTAATGAAAGTCCAGCAAGAATATCCTGACCTCTTCATTGGTTGAGGCTTCCAACAAATCTTCGTAACAAGTTGAAAGTTTCAAACATGCTCAATCTTTCAAACTTGCAACTTTTCTCACAATGTTGGGGTTAATATGCGAGAATTTGTTGGCGCCGACTGTTTAATTATACGAGTTGGCCAACAAATCGCACAGTGTGAAAGCGCTATGAGAGACCTCACCACCTCCTACCCCTATCTCCATTCTTGCTGCAGCAGTAAATTTTATGTCAATAATGTAGTTTATTACCTTTTTCTTTGTCCTTTGTTTGTTATTTGTGAGATTTAACAATATTCACATAATTAAGCGATCACTCCAGTGATTTGTGAGTCATTACCAAGAAATTACTCAAAGAAAACCTTGATGATTGGTCTCAACTTTTACTCTAAGAGACCATTGTGGTGCTGTTAACTAATCATTTTGGACGGTGCGTGTTCAAATCCCACTGAGGTTTCTGATTTTTTTCTCTATATTCTCCACACAGTTCTTATTATCCCCAAATATCAGGGTGTCTACCACTGTTGCCCAATGGGTTGAGTAATAAAAGAGTAATAATATCACCTTAATATAGAAATAATTGTTTCCATCTCAAATGAAAGCTAAATCTTTTCCAGTAATCCATTTCATTTTTCTGCGATACAGATATAATTACTACCACTGAGGCCGCTACAGTGAGCACACGGGATCAGGCAACTACCCAAGCACTGGAGCCTTCTACCCAAGGTGATGACAGGCATTCATTTTACTTCTTATGTCAAACTATATATTTTATGAAATATATAGTTAAGTACGCTTATCTTGCAACTGCAACAATGACCAGAAATGAATGGTTTTTCCTGATAAATTTTGAATAAGAAGTTATATTATATCAAACAGAATTTCAGTCCAGAAATCCACTGCGGAGACAGGAAAATGGATGAATCCACATAACCTATTTAGTATGTTTCCACCAAGTCACAATTATTAGAAAACATGTACTTAGACAATGGTAGTTAATTTGGCACACGTGCAGGGATGGAGTCACTTGACAAGCTATTGGCATCAAGAAATTTATCAGTGTGAACTCGTTAAATGTGCTACTTGATAAAATTCTACCTATACCATGAAGTGTTTTATTAATAAAACCTTTTTAGAAGAGTTATATTTGTTCCGTATGCATCTCTGGTTGAATTCCCGCTCTAACCAGTATGCTAACTCTGGTGTTTTTTTGGGCTGAAAATGCCTTAAACCCCATTGCCCATGGGGGTCTGGGTAGCCCTTGCAGTGTGGTTCTCTTAGGGCTTTTCCCTCTGACATTTGCTTTCTTTGGATACTCTATATATGATCTCTATGTCGCTTACCTCTCCGCTATGTCGTCATCTCACTATAAATAACCATTGACCCTCCATAGACTTAGCGGAGTGTGCGACATATGTAGCTCGTATGTAGACAGCTGGAACCAGTGGCGTGAATGGAAAAAGGTCAATTGTCTGTCCAGACTCGATGGGTTTTTCACATTAGGTGTTTTCCCCCACCCCTAAATAAGTGACACTACTCAAATTGTCGTGTTAACCACATAGGCAAGCTCTGTATGGCCCATAAATGAAATTGGCCTACACAACGATTACCTCGGTAATCAGCCTATAAATAAAAAAAAAATGTGGATTGACTATTTATAGATCCGACAACATGCATATACGGCAACGATACTTACTACGTCGGCGACCAGTTTCTGCCGAATGTCTGCCTGTTTTGTGAATGTGTACGAGAAGGTAATAACCCTGCCGAAGCTAAATGTACCCGCGAGGAATGTCAGCCACGCCCCCCTGACTGTACGAATTGGACGGTATCAGCAGGGTTTTGTTGTGCCGAATGCTTGGAATGTAAGTTCCATATAAATAGATTTGATATCGATTTGACATCTATTAGATATTGATTTGTTATCGATTTGACATTGATTTGATATTGCTTTGACACCGATTTGATATCCATATGATATTGATTTGATATTGATTTTGATTTAATGTCATTTGATCGATATAGCATGTGTATTAATCTATCATTCAACCTTTTATTATCGGTCTGTTTATGTGAAATTTTATGATTAATAGGACTATTTAGTGTATTTATATGGTGTTGCCTTTAATTTCTCACAATAGAGACTTCTGTATTTTATGTAGCATGTTTAGTAATGTGACATATATATATAATACCCATGTTTTTAACGTAGACCTACAGGAGTTTATATTTATACATATAGCTTATGTGTATTTCTGTAAATTAAGCGCTTAGAACATGTATTGATTAAGCGCTATACAAATATAGTTAACTTAACTTAACTTAATGACTGCATAGTTAAGCCATAATTCTGCTAGACCCTGAATTTAGCCCCCTCGTAGTCCTAGTAAGTTTATTGTATTATGTATGAGTTTAATGGGATTGTTCGAACAAAAAACTCTTTAAAGCTCATTTGCGCCTCGGGGTCAATGTGGCCCTTGCAGATTGAATACGTGTGGTTCTCTCAGAAATGGCTGTGTGTCGGATGGACTCAATCATTTTAAATGGATGAGCAATCTCTTGACAGTCAGAACCAGTTTCATGACTAGACAAAAAGATTGTCGATCTGCCCATACTTGCTGTTTCACACTCGCCTATTTCCTCACCATAATAATTACAGCTAACCATCTTTAGAGACACCGAGATAACCATAATCCGGGCTAATTTTCTAATGAACCAACGATGGCCCATAAAACGGGTCAGTCCTGACCTATGACCTATTCTTGCGTACTTTCTATATTCGTGCGGCTTGTGTATTATAGATGGTACGGTGCCCACCGATGCACCCACAACCACCACACAAGACCTGCCTTCTACAACAGAGGGGTCAACCACCGTGGGTAAGGATAAATACTCTACGGTATGTGGGGTAAATTTTATCAAGATCTTTGATTAGTACAGTACATGCTTTAGAAGGAATAAAAAGATAACACCTCTTCGACTAACTGATAAGATTGTTTAACATGACGTGTCATATCTTTGAAATCTTATCGGAATTAGAGAAGCCGTCCGCGTGACTCGCTGAGCCAATTCCATAACTCGTAAAATTCCTCGATACAACCTTTGCAACACCGTTCCTTTCGTGTTTGTTATCCAACATTTTTCAACAACCTTCCGCCCCCACAGCGATCAAAAAATTCATTCTAATTACTATTGGAAACACAGTTGTTTAAACAAGCATACAGCTGATTGATCAGGTGTAATTGATATATAATTGATACGGGACAGTGTACATATATTTTTAATCTTTTACCTGTACCTAAGGTATATTTTAATTTGATAAAATATTTTTTTACTGTATATGCCTTTTTTTACTTTCGATTTATTCATGGTATACCCAGTTCAATTTTGAACCGTATTCCATGTGTTTCTAGTTAATCATAATAACTATAAATTTGTAAAGGGTCTTTGATTGCCATGTGTTAAAAGGGCACTATAAATCAATAAAATTTCATTTTATTTCATTTCAATTTATAAAGTATTTTTACCATTTATCAACGAATCCCATGAATATAGGATATTTCCTTTCATTGTTTTCTGTTATTCCATATAGTAAAGTGTCCCCGATAGTGGAGATCCACACTAAAGTGTTACCATAAATCACATTTATTATTATTCTTCATTATAATTTCATATATCAAGTATACACCGTTAGCTGTCAGCTGTTATTTCTAATATGATATAGTCATGTGACTCTAATCCTTCCTTGTCTTATAGTTTTCCAGTAGACTTTCCAAAGATTTTCATTCTTGAATAGCAAGAAAGATTTGAATTTAACCTCGTTATTGTAAATTTCAGAAATATGTGATTGTTAAAAAATAGCAAAAATTGGGTTTTTCCTTATATGATCGAACTATTAACAAAAAACCGTAAGCTTTTATAATTATTTTATTTGTTCCTTCTACCAGTTTACATTTTGTGATACTTATTTATGCTAATACCGAACACCTGGAGCATACAGTCTACATCATTTTAAATGTTACTCCTTCTTACCTTTTTAATAACCGTTTCTTGCATCTCTAGATTTAACAATCTGCAAATACGGCAACGATACATACTACATCGGCGATCAGTTCCAACCCGACGTATGTCAGTTCTGTGAATGTGTCAAAGAAGGTAATAACCCACCCGAGGCCAAATGTACCCGTGAGGAATGTCTGCCCCGCCCCCCTGACTGCTCAAATTGGACAGTATCAGCGGGGTTTTGCTGCGCTGAATGCTTCGCATGTAAGGCTAAATTTATTATTGTAATTCTATATTTATTAATTTTAAGTCTATATTATATTGTTTTAGTGTTAGTGTATATTAATTATTGTAAGTCTTCATTAATTATTTTTTATTTAATTCCAACAAGCCTATATCTATTATTGTAAGTCTATATTTATTCATTGTAAGACTATATTAATTTGTTGTAACTCTTTTAGTCTCCTTTGCCAATATGTTTTTTACATAACCTTGATCTCATTATGTACCTCTTATATACCTCATGTTTATTTTTCCTTGTTACATGTACCTCTTTTAATGTATACCCCTTGTTATAGATATACCTCTTCAAATATACAATCCAGGTTATATAAACCTCTTTTAATTTATTTTCCATGTTATATATACGTCTGTCAATGTATACTCCTCGTTGTATAAACCTTTTTTGACGTATACTCCTTGTTACGCATCCTTCTTTTGATATATGCACCTAGTTATATATTCCCTATATAATATTTCTCTTCTTTATATCAACACCTTGTATGGCCTTTCAATTTAAACTTCTTCCGCTGTACCCACCTTACTGTATCATTTATAACCACAATGTTTCACATCCTTTGTCTGTCATACCTTAAACGCTTCTCGTTATATTAAAGATGTGAGCCTAACGTCCGAAGCGCCAGCAGTCAGCACGCAGGAAGTGCCTACCACAACCGACCAGCCTACAACTCAAGGTGCATAATCCAAATATCGTAGTGACAATCTATTGGATATTGGATTTATTGGATGTTGCGGGTTTTTCATTATCTATGATTTTAATATTTTGCGTATTTTCCGTGAATTCTTGTAACCATTCGTGACGTGTTTAGATCCGACAACGTGCAAGTACGGCAACGATACGTACTTCATCGGCGACCAGTTCCAACCGAATGTCTGCCTGTTTTGTGAATGCGCACAAGAGGGCAATAACCCACCCGAAGCTAAATGTACCCGCGAGGAATGTCTGCCCCGCCCCCCTGATTGCTCGAATTGGACAGTACCGGCGGGGTTTTGTTGCGGAGAATGTTTAGCATGTGAGTCTAATAGAGTGATCAAATTATGCTTCTCAACCTAACTGTGAAATGTATTTACGCTAGTAAAAATGCTGAATAGCCAATTTCCACAATGTAATCATTCATATATTCCTAGGTTGTCTACAATTATCTTCATGTGGAGTATATATATTAAGGAGAACATATCTATTTGTCCCTATTTTTAGCATTATGAATATGTTGTTTGTACGACTCTTGTTGTTGCTCCATGTTTTATATTGCATACTCCACCCCACCTCTCCGTATCTCTATCATTTATGCCTGTTGTAATGCATACATCTGTATGACCCTCGTAATGTATATTTTGCTCACCCGTTGTATGCCCACCGTTATGTATCCATCTTGTAATGCACATCTCTGTATGGCCCTTTTAATGTATATTCTGCTCACCCGTTGTATGCCCACTGTTATGTATCCTTCTTGTAGTATATACCTCTTCTAAACTGTCCACAAGGTATACATACCGGTTTCTCTCTACCTCATGCATCCCCTTGGTTCTGTGGACGCTCATTTTTACTGTATTTTCTTTATTGGTTTGATACATGCAGTCTACAAATGTTGTCCCCTACCTCCAAGACCATTACCATGTTTCAGATGTGAGTCTAACATCAGAAGCAACCACAGTGACAGCTACAACATCCCAGCCAGCCACGCCAGGTCTTGCGATATACTTTGTCTGTAATTTACATTCGTGCATAGATTTTCAATTTATTGAATTTCATGATCGCACACGTAAATGGGGTTAGCCAATGTGTTTCTATAAATAGATGGAAAGAAATGCACAGAAAAACCTTCGATGGGACTTGAACCCACAACCTCCGGATAATCAGTCTGGTGTTCTACCAACTGAGCTGGAGGGACAAGCTTTCTCCTGTGCATTTAGGTATTCAACACCATTTTTTAGAACCACTGCTGTTTGAAGTCCGTATATCATAGCCAGCGATATACCCAGATATCTTTCAAAGGCATGATGATGGACTACAAATTGATTGGCAAATTTTTGCGGTTTTTTTTCTATATGAATGTAATCGCAAATGGGGTGAGCCAACATTGTTCTATAAATAGATATGTATATAGATATGTAGATTGTATATCGTTATTGTTACATGTTTTTTTATCGATAGCAATTTTTATGTCGTGCATTTCAACTTTAAACGTTGTTTATTGCGGATTTAGATCCGACAACGTGCAAGTACGGCAACGATACGTACTTCATCGGCGACCAGTTCCAACCGAACGTCTGCCTGTTTTGTGAATGTGCACAAGAAGGTAATAACCCTGCCGAAGCTAAATGTACCCGTGAGGAATGTCAGCCCCGCCCCCCTGACTGCTCAAATTGGACGGTTCCGGCGGGGGTTTGTTGCGCAGAATGTTTGGCATGTGAGTCTTTATTATAAACTTTGTCTTTGGTAACTTCAACAACTTATGTATTAATTGTGTATAGAGTGAAGGTCCCTATATTTAATATTTAATAGTAGTATTTAGTATTAGTGTAGTAGTAATATTTATAGTCCTCATATTTAATGTGATACTGTTTCATATGATCTCATTTCATATGATCCTGTTTGATATGATAATGTTTCATATGATAATGTTTCATATGATACCGTTTCATATGATATCTACCTATCATTTCTCAAACGAAATTCTGTGATATTTTGTATTTCGAATATCAGCTGATGAAAGTCTACTGATAGCTTCTCCCACCATTTCTCGCTTGTATGATGAGCCATCGTAATAAAGAAACTGAGTGCTAAGGTCTACACGAATATTTTTATTTGATTTGGTAATGACAACCTAAAACGATACAACCTTGTGATCGTAATGCAGCAAATTTCAGTAGGGTGTGATGGTGAAAACAGTTTTAAACAACTCTTGTGTGAAAAGACATAAACGCAGAGACGTAGATTGGCATCTCACCAAAGTCACGGTTGTTTCTGCCCGTTTCTATCTTCTCATTTATGAACCACGCTATCTCACCCCAATTTCCTTTCCTGTACATAGTCTTGCAGTATGATAATGTTTATAAAACATGTTAACTACACATTAACCACATGTTAACTATGTGCTAAGTATGTGTTAACTACATGCTAACTACGTGTTAACAACATGTTAACTATTTGTTAGATACATGTTAACTATGCGTTAACTACGTGTTAACTACATGTTAACTATGTGTTAACTACACTTGCAGATGCAAGTCCAACTACCGAGCCAACAACTACAACAGCAGCTGCAGTAACCACAATAGGTCGTTATCTACACATATCCTCATGGAATCATTCTCATACAGCAGTATCATGTTTACTGCATACATCTGTATGGCCCTTGTAATGTACATTTTGTTCACCCCTTGTAGGCCCACCGTTATGTAACCATCTTGTAGTATATACCTCTCCTATACCCTCGATAAGGTATACGTCTTTCTCTCTACCTCATACATACCCTTGGTTCTGTGGGCCCTTTGCGTCCCTTTTTCTGTATTTTCTCTATTGGTTTGATACTTGCAGTCTGCAAATGTTGTGTTATACCTTCAAGACCATTCCCATGTTTCAGATGCGAGTCTAACATCAGAAGCAACCACAGTGACGGCTGCAACATCCCAGCCGGCCACGCCAGGTCTAGCGATATACTTTGTCTGTAATTTACATTTGTGTATAGATTTTCAATTTATTGAATTTCATGATTGTACATTCACCGAGATTATCCTGTCTTGTATATCGTTATTGTTACGTGTTTTTTATCAATATTGATTTTTATGTTGTGCATTTCAACTTTAAACGTTGTTTGTTGCGGATTTAGATCCGACAACGTGCAAGTACGGCAACGATACATACTTCATCGGCGACCAGTTCCAACCGAACGTCTGCCTGTTTTGTGAATGTGCACAAGAAGGCAATAACCCAGCTGAAGCCAAATGTACTCGTGAGGAATGTCAGCCCCGCCCCCCTGACTGCTCAAATTGGACGGTCCCGGCGGGGTTTTGTTGCGCAGAATGTTTGGCATGTGAGTCTGCTTTATACACCTGTCTTTGGCATCTTCCACAACTCATGTATTAATTGTGTATAGGGTGAAGGTCCCTTTATTCAATATTTATTCCATACGATCCGGTATGATATGATAGTGTTTCATATAATCCTGTTTGATATGATACCGTTTCTTATGATACCATTCCATATGATACCATTTCTTATGATACCATTTCATATGATACTGTTTCGTATGATCCCATTCCATATGATCCCGTTTTAAATGATCCTGTTTGATATGATCCTATTCCATATGATCCTGTTTCATATGATCCTGTTTCATATGATCCTGTTTTATATGATCCCATTCCATATGATCCTGTTTCATATGATAGCGTTTCATATGATACTTTTTCATATGATAGTGTTTCATAGTGACCGTAAATTTGTGGTGTCTTTGATAGCCATGTCTTAAGAGGGCGCTATAAATCAATAAAATTTTATTTCATTAATTCTTATATCAGTTAATCACTATGGTTTTGGTGTTATTTTTCTGTTTTTAATGATATGACTAACATTCCATGCCCTCATATCTACCTATCATTTTCCTAACAAAATTTCGTGATATTTTGTATTTCGAATATCAGCTGATGAAAGTCTACTGGAAGCTTTTCGCAACTACATGTTAACTACATGTTAACTATGTGTTAACTATACATTAACTATACGTTAGATACACATTAACTAGATGTTAGATACATGTTGACTGCATGTTAAGTACGTGTTAACTACATGTTAACTATGTTCTAACTCTGTGTTAACTACATGTTAGATAAATGTTAACTACGTGTGTATACATGTTAACTATGCATTAGCTACATGTTTACTACATGTTAACTACATTCTAACTCTGTGTTAACTACGGTCTAACTCTGTGTTAACTACGTGTTAACTACACTTGCAGATGCAAGTCCTACTACTACCGAGCCAACAACTACAACAGCAGCTGCTGTAACCACAATAGGTCGTTATCTACATATATCCCCATGAAATCATTCTCATACATCAGTATCATGTTTACTGCCACACGGGCTATATATGTATGTAACTATCGGCTGGTGATAACCCCATTGTCTAGGATATAATTGTTCCGCTTAAAGGATAGTTTCCATGTGAATAAAGCGGCAAATGGATTAGCCTCAGTTGTAAGACGGCGGAAAACACCGTTGCAAAAAAAAACTGAATCGAAACGGGCAAGTTTTGTCACCACTGGTTTCAAATCCGTGAAGGTAGCCTACATATCTCACACACCCAGTACATCTGTGATAGTTGAAGATTATTGGCAATGAGATGAAGAGAGAGCAGATAGGTGAGCACTGGTGAGACCATTCAGAAAGCGTTGGATAAACAGCCGCATCAGAGGGAAGACCCTACAGAAGTACCAAGACCCCCGCATGAGCAGATAGGGCTTCAGGCGCTTTTTGCTCAAAAAGTGCCTGTGAAAGTATACTGGCTCGAACTTGTTATCAGTTCAGGGTCCTCTCACTTCAAGTGTAATGATCTAACCACTACACTCACTGCCCTGACAACAAAGGATTATAATATGGATATCTTAGCGGAATAGATTGCAAAGGCTTCAAAAATTTATATTTTTCTGAAATTTTGTCTCTGAAACAGCTGGTTGAATGTTGTTGACATATTTCTAATGGTTTCCGACATTATCTTTGTATGTTTTTTTCTCTCTTCGAAACAGCTGATTATATGTAGCTGACATTTTTCAACAGTTTAATACATTATCTCCACATGTCTAGATCCGACAACGTGCAAGTACGGCAACGATACATACTTCATCGGCGACCAGTTCCAGCCGAATGTCTGCCTGTTTTGTGAATGTGCACAAGAAGGCAATAACCCTGCTGAAGCCAAATGTACCCGCGAGGAATGTCAGCCTCGCCCCCCTGACTGCTCAAATTGGACGGTTCCGACGGGGTTTTGTTGCGCTGAATGTTTAGCATGTGAGTGTATATATGTTTATATAACTAGACATGAGTACATATTTTATTGATTGTTTTCAGATCCAATAGCATACCAGTCATTCACAGATCCAGTAACATACCAGTCATTCACAGATTCAGTAGCATACCATTCATTCACAGATCCAATAGCATACCATTCATTCACAGATCCAATAACATACCAGTCATTCACAGATCCAATAGCATACCATTCATTCACAGATCCAATAACATGCCAGTCATTCACAGATCCAATAGCATACCATTCATTCACAGATCCAATAGCATACCAATCATTCACAGATTCAGTAGCATGCCATTCATTCACAGATCCAATAGGATACTAGTCATTCACACATCCAATAACATACCAGACATTCACAGATTCATTAGCATACCATTCATTCACAGATCCAATAACATAATAACATACAAGTCATTCATGCACCTGTTGATCACAGATCCTATGGGTGTGAATGGAAAAAATTTTAAATTTATTTATTTTACAGATTTTACAACTATAGAAACCTCTCCAACTAGACCACCAACAACTACAACAGAACCACCAACAACAACGGAACCACCAACCACAACGGAACCTCCAACCACAACGGAACCACCAACCACAATGAAACCAACAACCACCACAGAGGCACCGACCACTTCCACCACTACAATTCCCAACCAGTGCGAATACGAGGGCCAATTCTATAACATCGGCGATACGTGGAAACCTGACCCCTGCACCGAGTGCAGTTGTAACGAGGGGGATGACGGAAAGGCCCCGGACTCCTCCTGTATCGCCACCATTTGCGCATCCCGACCACCTAACTGCGCTGATTGGATCATCCAAGCAGGGCAGTGCTGCGCAGTCTGTCAACGATGTGAGTCTTACAGTCCTGGGTGGAGTTATGAGAGAAACCACGGTCATAGCGTAACTCGATTGATAGTAGTAAATGTTAGTAGTCACGCTAAAAATATCGTGGCGTCATAAAATTTAGAATAACCCACTATAGTGCGATTTTGTTTAAATATAAAATACAAAAATCACGTTTATTTTAATAAGTTGAGGGCGCCGGGAAAAATTGGTAAACTCAAAACTCTTGCAGGAAGTCACACATCTGATCACAAGTGGAGAGAAATGCACAGAAAAAACCTATACCTCTGATGGGACTCGAACCCACAACCAACAGATAACCACAAGTGATACCTTACAATTTCTAGTGACACAACGAGGAGATATGACACCTCTCACCCAAGATGGTCCATTACTTCGTTACGGGTGATTCTTTGATACGAAATACCATGTGGCCTTCCTGTCTAATTTCAACATTTAATATGTAAAAATTATCTAATAGTGTATTATGAATATACTATTATTTGGGGGCAGGTGGCTTAGTGGTTAGAGCATTTGACTTTGAATGCAGAGGTCCCTGATTCAAATCCCGCTCTGACCAGTATACTAACTGCGGCGTTTTTCAGGTTGAAAACGCTTTAAAGCCCATTGCCCATGGGGGGGGGTCTGTGGTTCTGTTGGGGCTTTTTCCCTCTGACGTTTGCTGTGCTTCTGATGCTCTATATGTGCTCTCTATGTCGCTTACCTCCCCGCTATGTTATCATTTCATTGTAAATAAACATGGACCTATCATAGACTTAGCGGAGTGTGCGACATGTGTAGTTCATATGTAGTTCATATGTAGACATTTGGAACCAGTGGCATTAATGGAAAAAGGTCAATTATCTGCCCAGACTCGTTGGGTTTTTCACACTAGGTGTTTTTCCCCCACCCCTCATAAGTGAGGCTAATCAGATTCTTAGGCTAGCTTTGTATAAGGGCCTAGGACGGCCTATCACAATGATAACTTCGGTAATCAGCCTATAAATACATGCATACATACATAGATACAAGATAAAGAAACAGCATACAAGATGAGAGAACTTTGGTCAAAAGCGAACACTTGTCATGGATACCGTACACAAATATGAGTGAAGTCACACTTTTGTGTGTATGATGTCACTCACACTTAAATTTGGTCAAAATGTGGAGTGATAGTTAGAAAATCAGACAGCATTTTTTTAAAATTGGTTGACCCAGTCCAGAGTTATGACGAACTGTATACCTTGCCTTGGTTTATTTTGGCCCACCCTGTGTATATATATATATATAAATATGGATCTTTAGATACCGTACGCTAATTTATACAATTTAATTATATTAATATAACATATATAATTTTATTGTGTAACAGACATTACGACAACCATACCACCACCTACGACCACTAAAACACCTACAACCACTGAACCAGCAACCACCTCTACTACCACCATCCCTAACCAATGCGATTACAATGGGCAACTGTACACCATCGGCGATACGTGGAACCCTGACGTATGTACCGAGTGCGAGTGTACCGAGGGAAACGATGGCAGAGCGACGGAGACCTGTGTGAGCGCCACGTGTGCCACCCGCCCACCTAACTGTGCCAGTTGGGTCACACCCCAGGGGCAGTGCTGCGCAGAATGCGAGAGATGTGGGTAACCTACTACAGCCATTCTTAACTTTTGAACTAGGCTAGGATATCCATTGCTCATTCACTTCCGTATTGGTTAAGCGTCAATTTTATTGAGACGCATCCAAACAGACGGATGCAACGAAGAGGTGCTGTTGAATTTTCTGTACGTACCCCATTTATGGGGATATTTTTGGAGATATCCCCATCAATGGGGTAGGTGCAGAAAATTCAACACCAACTCTTCTTTTCATCCATCTTTTTAGTTTAGGTCGTCCGACTTGAAGACAACCTTGGTTCTCCCTGGTCTTGCCAGTATACGCGCGTGGCATTTTTTGGGGCATAAATCCTATCTGCCCAATGTCTGGGCAGCCCTTGGGAGTTGATTGTCCACAGGATTTGCCCCTCTGATGTAGGTATTTTTTGGATGCTCACTTGCAATCCTATTATGATATGTACGATTTTCATGTTCTCGTAATTTCACTCGACGTAACCATCAACAATACTGAGTTGAGTGGATAAAAATTAAATAAATGTAAATATTTCTAAATAAAGTGAGTTATTAGTAATTGAATTTTCTGCTAATTAGATAGGTGTTAACTTTGATTTGAGTAGCTTCCTGTCATGTAATTTACAGATGTCTGTTGGCAATTATTCCATGCTTTTGCAGCAAAAAAATTAAATTGCCGGTGGATGCACACCTTAATATAAAACGATAATATCAGGTCACCGCAGAGAATAACTTCCACTATAGTTTCAGCGATAATTTGGTAGCATACCTGGTTCGAGCAAAATGTGTAAAACAATTTATAGATCATTTTTATTGAATAAATTCAGTCCGAATTACCTCCGTTGTTTTCAGTTGTCACCACCTGCCGATACAATAATGTCACCTACAACATCGGTGACACATTCCGACCGGAGCTGTGTAAATTATGCAAATGTGCGCAAGATGGAAACGCGTTGCCTGAAGTGACATGTGCCATAATTGATTGTCCACAACGTCCAGATGGCTGTACAATATGGACAGTGCCACCAGGTGCTTGCTGCGAAGAATGTCAGTCATGTAAGTTGATATCCATTTATTCGTAATATAATGTAACATAGAAACATGTGAAAAAAATAGACTTCAAAAAGTGTGACACTTATATACCGCATTTTAAAGTTGATTACGCAGCATGCGACATGAGACTTTACAGCATGTCGTCGGAGAAGGCAGCTGTATAACAGGCCCCCGCCCCTCCCCGCAAGGCCCTCATAGATTTATTTTCCCAGTGTATATTAATTCGCCACAAATAAATTTCACCGGTACTTATTTATGCCCAAGTTGACCAGACCAAGCGGGGTAAATGGGCTTATGGCCCACTTGTGGGGGAAGCTGGCGTAGTGGTTACAGCATTTGACTGATTCCAGGGGCACTTGGTTCAATGGTTCAAATCCCGCTCCAACCAGTATACTAACTGTGGCGTTTTTCGGTCTGAAAGCGCCTTAAACCCCATTGCCCATGGGGTCTGGGTAGCCCTTGCAGTGTGGTTCTGTTAGGGCTTTTTCACTCTGACGTTTGCTGTGCTTCAGATGCTCTATATATGATCTCTATGTCGCTTACCTCCCCGCTATGTCGTCATCTCA